>AWUE01015669.1:0-18493 GCA_001974825.2 Corchorus olitorius | reverse complement strand
TAGATGAATATATATATATATATTATATCAAGAAGTTTCAGTGTCAAAAATCATGCAAAACTTAGCCGGGTCCCTTGAACGTATTTTTAACCAAATATTCACGCTTTTAATATCATTTTTCAGTTTTTTCTGAATTAATTTCTAATTAAATCGAAACAAGATTTAGATGCTTGTTAAAACAAATTTTTAAATCCAATGTGGCTAAGATTTGAATAGATGAATATGGATATCTCAAGGAGTCTTGGCGCCAAAAATCATACAAAACTGAGTCGGCGGGGCCCCGAAACGCGTTTTTAGGCAAAAAAACAGTGATGGTTAGTACACGAATTCGGCTAAAATTTTGTAAAAATTGACCTCAAATGTAATTTCTCAATTTTTGGCTAAAATACTAATGAAAAATATATAATTCAACACCAAAAGGATTGAAGGGACTTTGACGCTTCTAATATTGTTTTTCCCATTTTTATCAAATTAATTTCTAATTAAATCAATACAAGATTCAAATGTTCGTAAAAACAAATCCTTAAATCCATTGTGTATGATATTTGACTAGATGAATATAGATATTTTAAGGAGTTTCGACGTCAAAAATCATACAAAATTGAGTCGGGTCCTAGAACGCATTTTTAGCCAAATGTCGTGATGGATTTCCCCTCAATATTTTACTAAAATAATCTTAAAATTATATAATTCAACTCAAAAAAGATTGGAGGACTTTTCACGCTTTTAATATCGTTTTTCATATTTTTTCTAAATTAATTTCTAATTAAATTGAAACAAGATTCAGATACTTGTAAAAACTAATTCTTAAATCCAATATGGCTAAGATTTGATTAGATGAATATAGATATATCAAGGAGTCTTGGCGCCAAAAATAATGCAAAACTGAGCCGGGACCCTTGAACACGTTTTTAGCCCATAACTGTGATGGTTAGTTAGTACACGATTTCGGTTAAAATTTTGTAAAAATTGACCAAGAAGATATTTCCTCAATTTTTGGCTAAAATAATCATAAAAAATATTTTATTCAACGCCAAACAGATTTAAGGGCTTTTGACGCATCTAATATCGTTTTTCCTTTTTTTTAATTAATTTCTGATTAACTCGAAACAAGATTCAGATACTTGTAAAAACAAATCCTTAAATCCATTGTGGCTGAGATTAGACTATATGAATATAAATATTTCAAGGAGTCTCGGCGTAAAAAATCATGCAAAACTGAGTCGGGTCCTTGAAACGCATTTTTGGCCAAAAACCGTGATGGTTAGTACACTATTCAACTTAAATTTTGCAAAAATGGATACAAAATATTTCTCCTCAATTTTTCACTAAAATACTCATAAAAATATATAATTCAGAGCCAAATAGATTGGAGAACTTTTCACGCTTTCAATATCGTTTTTCATTTTTTTTTACTGAATTAATTTCTAATTAAATCGAAACAAGATTCATATGCTCATAAAAACAAATTCATAAATCCAATGTGGCTAAGATTTGATTAGATGAATAGGAATTTTGGGGTTAAAAATCAAGCAAAACTGAATCGAGGTTCCGAATCGCGTTTTTAGCCAAAAACTGTGAAGGTACACGATTTCGGCTAAAATTTTGCAAGAATTGACCCAAAAGAGATTTACTCAATTTTTGGCTACGATACTCATAAAAAATATATAATTCAATTCCAAAAACATTGAAGGACTTTTGACGCATCTAATATCGTTTTCCCTATTTTTTCCGAATTAACTTCTAATTAAATCGAAACAAGATTCAGATGCTCGTAAAAAGAAATAATTAAATCCAATTTGGCCGAGATTTGATTAGATGAATATAAATATTTTAAGGACTCTCGGCGTAAAATATCATGCAAAACTGAGCCGGGTCCCCGGAAGGCATTTTTAATCAAAAACCGTGATGGTTAGTGAACGATTTCGGATAAAATTTTGCAAAAATTGACACCAAATATTTCTCCTCATTTTTTTACTAAAATAATCATAAAAATATATAATTCAAAGTCAAATAGATTGGGGGACTTTTCACGCTTTTAAATATCATTTTTCATATTTTTTCTGAATTAATTTCTAATTAAATCGAAACAAAATTCAGATTCTCGTAAAACAAATTCCTAAATTCAATTTGGCTAAGATTTGATTAGATGAATATGGATATCTTAAGGAGTCTTGGCGCAAAAAAATGATGCAAAAGTGAGTTGGGGCCCCGAAACGCGTTTTTAGACAAACTATGATGATTAGTACACAATTTCAGCTAAAATGTTAGAAGAATTGACCCGAAAGAAATGTCCTCAATTTTTGGCTAAAATACTCATAAAAAATATATAATTCAATGCCAAAAAGATTGAAGGCCTTTTGACGCTTCTAATATCGTTTTTCCTATTTTCCGAATTAATTTCTAATTAAATCGAAACAAGATTCAGAAACTCGTAAAAACAAATCGTTAAATCCAATGTGACTGAGATTCGATTAGATGAATATAGATATTTCAAGGAATCTCGGCGTAAAAAGATCATCCAAAACTGGGCTGGGTCCCCGGAACGCATTTTTAGTCAAAAATCATAATGAACGTAAACGATTTCGGCTAAAATTTTGGAAAAATTGACACGAAAGATTTCTCCTCAATTTTTTACTATAATACTCATAAAAATATATAATTCAACGCCAAAAATTTTGGAAGGCTTTTACGCTTCTAATATCGTTTTTCCTATTTTTTCTGAATTAATTTCTAATTAAATCGAAACAATATTCAGATGCTCGTAAAAACAAATCTCTAAATCCTTAAAAATTGACAGTTTGCTGTTGTTTTTAGATGCGATAGTTATGTTGCTCTCAATTGGTGCAGTACAGACTATTCATCTCTCACTCTCTAATTTTGAAAAAACCACTAAAAAGTGCGATGTATTTATCGAGAAACAGAGGTAACAGAAACGAAGTACCATCATATGATGCTTATTGATTCTATGATGTTAGTTGAATATCATTTTGAAATCTATTTGTGGATGATCCGTACAGTGGAGAACCTATAAGGGTGACAATATGGGAGTCTTCTTTTGATCAATTGAAGGTGGATGAGTTAGTATTGATGCGTCCAAAGCCGATAATGATCTTTGCAGGCATGGTTGTGAAGACATTTGGAGGTAGACTTTATCTGATTTAAGGATGCTATTAGGATTGAATAATTTAATGCCCTCACACAAAATTCTTTGTTATGTTTGGTAATTATAGGAGAGCTTTATGTTTGGTAATGATTTAAACAGTTTTCTGTGACTTTAAACCAAAACCCTATAATTCGTGTGATCTTTCCAAGTTTAATCTTTTACTTTCAAGTTTCATAAAATTTCGTGTTATTTTTTCTACAAAAGTAACTAGCACATCCTGAACCGCACTCTCTCAAAGAGATTTCACCTTAAAGACCTTTTTGGGCCGCACAAGGAATTTTTGGCGCTACAAAAGGTTTTATCCAAATTAAGTCGAAACTGAAACGTTTTATCCTAAATTACGCAAGTAGTCTAAAAATATCCATCGTTAATTATATGTTGAAAAGTTTAAAAAATATTGAAATCTCTGACAAATATAATCAAGCACTCTCCTTTCCCAATATCCATAATCTCACCCCATCTGTCCCAAATCCCACCCCATCCATCCCAACATTCAAACTCAGATTCTCCCACAATAACTTCCAAACTTTAATCACTGGTTGTCTCTTACAATATATTTGAAAAAAGAAAAAAAGTCTCTTACATTAGCAAGTGTCTCTTTTTTATAGACATTTACAGAGGCCCATCTTTTAGTGGATTTGAGTGATAAGTTAGTGAACTATTTGGGATGGATTTGAACTATTGGAATGGATTTTCATGGTAGATTGGATCAATATTGGTTTACACAATTTATTACTTATATAGAAGCTAAATATAATTCATGTCAACTATAATTACCAGGCATTTACAAATTCTTCAGACAAATTAATTAAAACTTTTAGAGGCAGAAGAAGTCAAATCTAGTTAACTTTAACAAAAGTCAAAAATCATTCTAGTAACTGGGTCTTGCCAAAATCATAGACTCATAGTGATTAATTGTTTCCACAAGAAAAATTGTTTTTAAATAATTACAATAAGTATAAAATAAAGGTAAATGAAAGCCCTAACATGATACAAACTAAAATAATAACATATCTTCTCTGACATATTTCAAAATATACACACTCGAGAAAGAGTATAAGAAAAACGAAAATTAAGATCAAATAGAAATAGAGAAGAAAAAAATCACTCTCTATAATTTCTCTTCAACGATGAGCTTATTATTCTAGTAAACGACTCTCGAGAGTTCGATTGATGCTTCAAAACTGGGCAAGCTCAGGCTTTAACCAGCTCTAACTTGACCACAAAGAGCTAAGTTTTGACGCAAGTTTTGCACTCTTGTAGTCCTCCCTAAGCTGAATAAACCTGAATTGGTTAAAATTTAACTTAGTTAACGTTTCTCAAGCATTTCTAGTGAAAATTTTCACCAAGATTTTGTACATGATCCTCATTCGCAGCAGAAGAATAAGCATCGATATTAGGGTATAAAATGCATAAAACATGAACAATAATATGAGCAATACCTTTGTGCATCCTTCCGGATGCTAGGAGTGCCCTCAAACAAAGTGGAGAGACTTTCAGGAGCGACAATAAATACATTGGCCAAGCTGGAGACCGACAGCTCATCAGTAAAATAGATTTGAGATGAAAAATCTCAGTGATTTTATGAATTCGGTAACTTACATGCCAAGGAGTTCAAATTTCTCATCAACGGTAGGAGCATTAAAACTACGCACAAATTCTCCATACTCGGTTATATCACGCTTCAGGCGTAGTCCTCCACTGCAATAGATAAAAGATTCATATGACAAAGGTAACCGATATGTTCTATAAAGTGTTTTGAGGTATAATGAAACCAAACTATATTAGAGATCCCCCCTTCAATAGAAAAGTCACAACCATACCATTTTAATATCTAACAAAAAGAATAGGCCATTCAAACATTGGAGCAAGCCAAAATACCTTGGATTAAAAGTGAACTTCTGCCAATGATTAAGTAGTCCTTTGTGCAAGCGGTTCCCCTGAAATGCATAGGATCAGCAATTTACACTTTCAAAACTCATATAATTACTCAGCAAAAATTAATCACCTCTGTACAGAACAATAAAGGGAATATCAAAAGTTAAACAATATCATACCAGTTCTGTCAGGAATGCTTGTTTGTTAAGACCCTCCAGCGCAGTGAATGCAGCTTCAAGGACTCGAGAAAGATAAGCAACAACTCTATAAATGGAAAAAAGAAGACAAAAGGAAAAGAAATAAGATTATTTCTTCTCTACAACAGCATTATTAAAGGAGAGAGTAACTGTGATCTGGAACCATTGCAAAGGAATATATTAAATTGATTGCCAAGCAGACAACAAAAAAGTAACATAAATGAAGCTAGGACCAGTAGCAAATTGTTAATAGTAAATAGACTTCAATCAGCTCCAATATTTTGAAGCCAATCAACTTCACAGCCATTCACTTTTTAATGACCCCACAAAGTTTGACTACTATGAAAAACCTTGTGCAGGCATTTGTGGGACGATGATCAGGAGCCATTCCATCATCAGGTGAGCGGTAATCTGTCGGCTTCTGTTCCGCTGATAATAACCGTTCAACCTGCAAAAGAGGTTCACCATGATAATCGCCCGTAAGAAAATTAAAGAGAGGATATAAGCAGGTAAAATCTATAAACTTGGCAAAAATATAGTTAAATAAATATGCACCATGCAATGAGTTAATAGAAGAATTCAACAATCATACGGAACTAAAATGGCATTCAAAACTTCAGGCAACATCTAAAGCTATGTTGCTACAACTATACAGCTTCCTTGAATTACCCATTTCAGACACGTGAGTGCTGAGGTAAAACCCTCTAAAGATAAAGAAATACTTTACAAGATTGACCATTCCAATTATGGATAGATATCCATGTCCAATCACTAACTCCCCATGCTAATGTCCAGATAAATATATATAAACATTAAAAGTGACTCTCAAAGTGAGTAATCGACCTCGGCCATCACAGTTTCAATACATTGCTGAAGCCCTTTATAAGCAGCACCCTCCGCACTAGACATAGCTGTGGCCATTTCTTCACAAGAAGCAGCATGAGCACCATCAACAGGCAATAAGAGCCGAGATATAGAATTTGCAAAGTACTGCATGTAAAAGGCAATATTGATTCACATCTCATAATATCAAAACAGTCTTTCATCTCTGAACTATACTACAAGAAACGACAATGAAACTCATCATACTTGCTGAACTATGGCCACACTACTGCCACAGCGTTGTATGGCAACCATGAAAGATCTGAAACTACTTTCACCAGCAGCAGCAGCAGCTTCTGCCTGCAAATGAGATAATTATCAAACGTTATTTTCATTATTTTTCGGTTTAAATGAAACTTAAATACAAACAAAAACAAAATCAGGTATTTACCGCAGAAGCAGCTGCAGCAGCCACCCTTCTACTAACACTTGTACCTATCACAAACCTTTCCCTCAAGGCTGACGCTTCAGTCAAGCTATCTCTGGCCCGTTCAAGTCCATCTGTTATATATTGGCTAACCTGAAAATGAGAGTAATTAAGTACCCATGACAAAAATCCAGAGAATCTACGAGTTTATTAACCAACTTACTTGGTCAAGTACGCAAGTGAAGACTGCCTTTACATTGGCCGCAAGTGTAGCAGGCTGTCAAAGACATTACAATTCAATTAGTAATTGAGCAAATTTTATTTATGAAGACATAATATCAGCTTCATCTTAGTCTACCCAGCCTTCATTTCATTTTACCACTGTCACTAGCATTCTATTTCATGATACATACTTGTTTTTCATATATAATCCATGTTCGCTTTAGCTCTACTTTTATGTCATATACCACCAACCGTAGCAGTCAAGGCTTCTGCATTCCAATATTTTGAAACTCTTCAAATATCATATTAGCCCAATAGTTAACCCACAAAGAAGGTTATAGAAAATGGTAACCCACAATAAGGATCAAAAATTAAACTACTTTCAGAACACACAGTTAATAGGAACATTTAAAAGCCCAAGTTTTTTTTCCTTATTAACCCTTTTCAACTGCTCAGCCTAGTAGATTTTTTTTACTGTTTCTTGAGTTGCATAAAAGTTGCACAGAAGTAACCAAGTATAGCATCAATTGGCAGATAAATTGTTACCTGAGAAGAAAATAAAGTGCATCTGGATATTGCTTCTTCATTCCACCGTACAAACTCTGTCACAACTGCAACAGATATCTGCTGATGAGAAGAAGCCACTGCAGCCCCTTTAGAGCGACCTATGGTCCCACTTGACTCAGAGACTTTCTGGCTTTCAGCACGCAGTTCTTCCAACTGCACAGCTTCAGAGATGTCACAAGATCCAACAATGAAGCAAATCTAATCATGCATTCAAATTTTGAGGAATGTGAAACAAATTTGCAAACCTTTGCTTGATACAGTTGTCGAAGAGAGGCTTGCTCAAGTTCAGGATATTCATCCTTGTGAGCAGAAAATAGAGACTCTGTAAGACCTGTAACAACAGAGCAATTTGTAATTAAGCTGTAAAAGGTGAATAAACCATACAAAAACAATTGAGTGTGATTTACTATCACATTTGCTTGAGTCCACTTAACACTGTTATCTGGTATACTAACAGCTTGGATCTTTCCACTACAATCTATAATGTTAAAAGATGTCGGTGGCCATCGTTTTTATAAATAAATTTTAGAAGATATGTATGTGACCATACTTGTTATAATTAAATTTAAAAAAAATAGTTGCTTATTAAGAATAATACACACACACATACATACGGTAGAATCAGATTTTCCAACTTCCAACCACATACATCAAGTGCAATCAAAACAGGCTTTGTGAGTTGGGGCAACTAAATGAAATTTCAAGAAAAACGTGTCGCATCATGTCTCTTATTGAAATACATATTAAAGATTTGTATTTAATTTTTTCCAATTTATTGACTACAACCATCCATTAACACCTTTCAGTCTATCTTTATTCAATCACATACGTAATTGAAAATGACTATATTTGACCATCTGTCAGAATAAATATTACACTTAATTTCACAATGTAAAAATAAATAGAACTAAAAGGGGATTCGCCAAGGAGCTATTGCTATATTGTTACCTTCAACATCCAAATCACCACATCCGACAGCCCGTAGGTCTCTAGCAAGTTCTTGGGTCTTCTCGTAGGCCACAGCTAGCATTCTCAGATACTGAAGCCTCAAGTGAAATATAATTATAGTCAAAATTTGTCACTTCTAATTATAATTTGAGTAAGGACAAATCGGGTGCATCCTCTACAAGTCTACTTACCAATAAAAGTCCACCTTCTTCCATGGGAGGAGGACTCACAAGAGATGGTTTCACTAATAATTTGTCCAAAAGAGCAGTAACTCGCTGCTCCAAAACTCGCTGCATGTGACATAGGAAGCCATTCATAAATACAGAGGCAGTATACTTGATAGTTTTAAATATAAGTTAAGAAATGCATTAGCATGTGAACATAACAGAAAACATCATTAGCATACCTGAACTAAAATTGACATAACATCATTAGGAGAAGGGAATACTGCCATAATTGTGGCAGCTTCTTTGCGTACAACATCTGAAGGACAAATAACAGAGATACAAGTCAGTAATGAACTCAAGCCCTTAAATTAATATCAATAATAACTACTGCCCCAACCTGTAATTTCTTTGTATAACATAGAAAGCCCACGAGCAACATTGCTAGGACTAGCTTGAGAGCCCTGCTCGCCGATAACTAATCTGGTGTCTGAATTCATGACTTCTACATCAATAAACATTGGACGGGTTGCCACATAATGTTGCATAGCACTGGTGCCCCTGTTATACTAAATTTTGGAAGTAGAAATGTTCCAAATTAATTAACAAGATGTCCTTAAATATAAATAACTGCCCTAATAAAGGAAATTCATACCTGAGATAAAATAGTGTGGAGGAAAAACAACTATAAACATACAATAAGTACCTGAGACAAAATTTTAGCGCATTCAGACATGGTAGACAATTCCCTTCTTTGTGAGGCAGCATCAAACCGAGACAACAATCTGTTCTCGAGCTCTACAGAGAGTTTGAAAGAGATTAATCAGGCAAAATTTAGTATATTCATTTGTTTCACAGTTTAATTTCAAAGCTTCTATAATTAATCGAGATGAAAAAATAAATTTAAAATGACTATTTACTTTAGGTATCATCAAAATTTCATTATCACAATCTACATAATAGCATGCATTCACTCCTTTTGGTCACATGGGCTCCATATGAGAAGGAAGTCATAGAAAGTTTACTATACCATTGCAGTACTCCTGAAGATTAGCAACTGCAACTTCTAATCCTCTGCTGGCACTTGCACTTCCCACAACTGATGGAACACCTCTTGCAATATCCTCCTCGGCAAATGATCCTAAAATCAACAAATGACAGGAAAAGTAAAAATAGTTCATATTGCTGGAAGAAGGATAACTACAATCAATCACCCTTTTTACATACACATATTATAACTCAGACAGCTTGCAAATATCCACAAATAACTAAAGTTTTAGAAAAACTGTCATCTTACGCAATTTTTGGGCAATTGAGGCAGCCTCAGCAACACGGCTGTCATCAGAAAATAAAGGTGAGAGTTCCATTAGATCACCTGGGCTGCTATTAAACTCCATCAAGTACTGCAACGCATTAAGTTTCCAAGGTGTTAAAACAATTTATGCAATAGATAGCACACAAAATACACCAGGCAAAAGTACCTTTATCAGCTCTATTGTTTGACTGGCAGTTTCGCGCTGCGCATCTGCACTCTGAAGAGAAAATACCAAGTAACTACAGTTAGGAAATGCCATAACTACATAATGTAGCAACATGATGAAAACTAATGTTACATGGACTGTGGGGTACGAGTATTATACAGGTATGCATCTGCATGTCTGACTCATAAATAGGATATCTTACACAGAAATTTGAAACCATAAGAAATACTATTATTAGTAATTTTAGAATACCTTTACATATTTTGACATTTAGAGTTTAAACTAATATAACATATTGTGAATCATTTGTGTTGACCCAGCATAAAAGAACAACATGCTGATTGGTTCAATGCTGGAGCCAAAATATTAGTAGTAAGCTACTGAATTTATTCTTCTGTCCCACCCCATGTTAGAGGGTGGGCTTGAATCCATGTGCCATTATATAAAAGAAACCTAAAAAGACATTGAAAAACATAAGACCAAAACAATATGTGGGCACTACTTCCAGAATCTTCTTTCTTATTCAATCTTTTCCCTTCCATCCTTTTCTCTGTAACATTTTCATCGTCTCTTATTATTATCTTTTCCATCTTCCAAATCCTCTTTACTCTATCTCTACTCTCAAACAATGCTTGCATTGCCGCTCTCCTCTTAAATGTATGCGACTATAATTAGGTTCAATTTGACATTGTAGATTATCCAAATGCCTGTTCAAGCCAGCAGTTCCAATATTCTTAAGTTTCTTCTTATTCTTGAATTAGCCAGTCTAAGGAGTTGCAATTCATATCTCTATGTTTGACACACTTTGGATTTGTATTCTATGTGCATATCTATGTCATCTTGACACAGGTTTTGTACCCTATTCTTCTGAGTCCAGTACACAGATGAAAACCAACTAGGAACAGATAAAAATAGTTTGTATAGACCAAGAATGGACAATCTTTACCTGCAAATGATCTCCAATCTTTGCAGCAGTCTGCCCAACACTTGAGATACGAGAATCCAATCTTGCAAAGCTGTCAAACAAACCATCTACACCTTTTTCCAGCTAAGGAAAAAAAAAAAAAAAAAAAAAAAAAAAAAAAAAAAAGGTAATATTGACCCAATGTTAACCCATATTAGACTCACATTCACCTAAGAACTTTTATCTGACAGATCAAAAAATTCTTGATTAGATTTTTTGAAAAAATCCACATTTCTGTCCAAATTACCATACAAATGTAATGGCAAGGTGATTTAGAACAGATACAAGAACCATTTTTCTCAATATTGATTAATTATTCTTTTGTGGTGCGCACAAACAAAATCAATGAAACTTTTAAAATTTATCTTTATAAAGAACAATCTCCTAGAGGGCTCCAACAATCCAAAAGATTTTTTTTTCTTTCCAAAAGCATAATAGGCATGAAAGAAATACTTTCTTCGAACAACTTTTAGATCAAAAGAAAAGTTATGAAGAAATTATACTAACTAACCTCCATTAGTGTCTTGCGGTGCTTAGCATCTTGAGTAGAAACTTCTTTCTTGAGATTGTAGAGTCTTCCATCAATCTTCAATCCATATCAAGAAAATCAAAACATTAATAGCATTCCCACGGATTTTGTAAATCGCATCACCAACTAGTAGAGAACATACCTGCTTTCGGAGATCAACCAACTCTCTGCAAGAATCCTTGAACAGTGATAATAGAGCATCCACTCCAGGAAAGAGTGGGGCAGAGAGTCCTTGTGCAAATTTTGTTGCATCTGAAGAGCCACGGATGTGTCCATTTGGCAGAGCATCAGTTCCACCTATGCCATGTCCATCTGCTGAATCTGCCTCTTCTTCTTGGAAAGACGGGAGGAAGCTCATTGACCAAGTTACCAAATAATGCATCAAACGAAAAATCACCCTACCAATTGGCATTCAATTATTAGCTTATATGATGGGGCATAGAATGAGCAAAGTAAAAGAGGCTCTGACAAAATTTTAACTAAGAATTTCATTACATATTGAACCATTCTTTGGTTTGATTAATTACCTTAAAGTCTTCAATGTCCAGGATGAGCGGAAGATTGCTTGCCGAAGAAGATTTTGACCTCTCTTTCATCTTTTAGGCAAAAAAGAAATTGAAAATCAAAATGTGAACACTATTGAAGTTCTTGTTAATAGGCAGAAATGAAAGCAATAGCAGGTACAAACTTTTGAGACAAGAAACAATAAACGGAAGCATGCAAAGGCAACTGTGATGATTTTAACTAATTCTAGACAATTGAAAAAGTAATCTTGAAGGGAAGAAGAACATGTAACCGGAAAACTATTGAAAAAGTAAACTTGAAGGGAAGAAGAACTTGTAACCCAAAATCTCCAATGTGTCCTAACTTAAGATGCTACTTTAAATTCTTCAGAAGCCCAAAATAAAATATTAACAAACTTTGTATTTTCTGGAATAGTCCATTACTTTTTCAGTTACCGAACAGAAGCAAATGAAATTATGTAACTAACCTTCAATTCACAGCTTAGTCACAATTCAGTTAATTCACAGCATATTGTGATAAAAGAAACTCATTTGTGTTCAAATGTTATTGTGCTAACATCTTTTATGAAAGAGCACTGTATAAACATTGCAAACTTACATGAATTACCAAACAATAGAGTTAATTTTATTTTTTTTACTAATTTATTCAATGAAGCAACTAAAAACTAGGAATTTAAACAAAATCTAGGAATATAAACAGAGAAAAGCAAATTGGGAGAATTTGGAAATGATAGAAAGGGAAACCTCACCTTGGTATCTGTTGTAGGAGAAAGCTAGTTGCAAGGAGAGCCAAGATTGCCAAGTTTGGATTGAGCATACGCAGTATCAGTTAATTAGCATCACCAGAACTACAAATGCTCTCTGAAACCAAGAAAAAGAGCTTCAAACTTAAGCAAAGCCAAAAACTTAGAGTGATTATGTAAATTTAATGCTACTTAAACACGAGCTCAGGATGTCAATTGAAACAGGAAGAATTTGATTATCATATTGAAATAGGAAACTGTTAGGTTTTTTGTAGAGAAAAAAAAGAGAAGCAATCAAAACCCAACATCATTAGTGACATCACAAGACAATTTAGCAACTTGACATCAACACCAAAATTCCTTCCCAACCAAGAATTAGGACCAAAAAATTTGATAATAAAACAACAATTAGGACCAAAATCTCCATTCTAATTTCTCAAAGTTATAAAATTAAAAATATGCTCCGCTCAGCTAAACTTAATGAATTCGTTTCAATAAAAGTTCCGAACAGATCAATTAACACTAGAGAAACATATTCATTTTTTAAATAGAAGTCTAATTAAATCAGATCAAAGCTCAAATATAGTGAAAATAGGGAAATTTGAAGAACAGTGTCCAATATTCTAAGGCAAATAATCCGGGTGATTACTCCTCCTCATTGCTTTTGAAAGTTGCCGAATTCCAAATAATGATGCATTTATTTCGACCTATATCATCTCTCAAAACACTTTCTGTCCGTATTCCATTCATCTTGCATGAAGAAAAATCACCCCATGGCATGCTAAGCAATTATTCCTCCAACAAACCCCCAAACAACAATTGAATATTTTAGACAACTGAACTGAGGCATCATTTCTTCTGTAGAATAACTTAAACTTGAGGAAAAGATAAAGAAATCATTCGCGTATCACAATTTTACTCACAAAAGAGTTATTTTGCTACAAATGTAAGCGGACTCAAGAAAACTTATGCTTCTCAATCTAATGCAAATTGTAATGTAGTAAAATGGCTCCTCAACCTGAAAAACTATATATCAACCGCAACATTTAAACCAAAATTTTGAAAATCCCCAAAAATCGAACCAAAATTTGGTAATTATTAAACCCAGCAAGCTCAACAATCATCCAAAAATTCAAACCAATCAAGTCAACAAAATCCAACGAATAAGGACCATTTCGACACTTTCCTCCATCAATCAAGCCACCATGTCGAAATTCCAACAAATCCTCATTAGCAATCAAAGACATGAATTTCTGAAAGACGCCATTAAAATCTCTGTAAATCACTTTCCACTCCCTGTTTCTTACCTTTGATTGAAGGATCTCATTCAAAGGCATGCTTCGGAATCCAACTTTTTCAACAGGAATGCTTGAAACCATCGATCACGTGGGGTTGGTCTGGGTTTTCCATTGGGCTTTGCCGCCGACTTCGATAGAATTGAGACCCAAAAACTGATCGACGGGATAGTTTGAAGGAAGGGGGCAAAATTTTCAACGGGGAAAGGTTTAGGGTTCAAAATCGAATTGGGGGATTAGGGTTTCGATTTGGGGAAAGGTTCAATCCCTAGAATAAACGGAGAAAAGGGAAGTAGAAAACCCTAAAAGGAGAAGAAAAAGACGAAGGGGGCCGCCGGTGCCGGAAAACGCAGTGTCGACGGCCTGAGAAGGAAAACGAGAGAAGGAGAGCGACTGTCGAGGGAAGGGAGGGAGAAAGAAAATGTAAAATTGAAATTAAATTGAAACGATGTCGTTTTTCTGAGAACTGAATTATAATTATAATAATATTTATTTTATATTTTATATATATGTATAAACATAACGATGTCAATTTTTTCTTTTTTTTTTCAATAACGAGGTCATTTTGAAAATCGGTTTTTATCCGTTCCGTTTCGATCAACCGACCCGCTAAACTGTCCCTTCCAACCAACAAAATTGAGGAATCGAAAAAAACATATCCATTTCAACCGTTTTCTCATGATTCGGTCGGTTTTCTCGGTTGGGCCGATTTTGTTCATTTTACTTGTTATACCGTTAGAGGTATTCATGGACCGGGAAAAATGTATCAGTTACAAAAAATTGCCCGTAGCACCGTCCCTTGATAATACTCGCGTCGCTAGATTGCTATGGAATGAGTTCGTCTGTAGCAATTAGCGACGGAGTTCATCCCATAGGTATTGTTCTAGATTCCGTAGCAAACTCCTCCGGCAGTTTTTGGCAACTCGTAGCATTGTCCGTAGCTAGTTAGTCAATATTCCGTAGCAATGTCCGTAGAACATTATATTGATTTTTTTAATAAAAAAAATATATTTTCTAAAATCTATACTTTTATTTAATGACATATGAAAGTCTGTAGCAAATCTCATAGCAAATCTTCTTTTCTTTTCTTTTCTCTTCTTTTTTTCATAAAATTTCATTTAATTACAAAATACAAAGTAATAATTTACAAGAGTTTACATGTTCTACAAAATACAAAATTACAAAGTAGTAATTTATAAGAGTTCATTAAGATAATAACAAAATACAAAGTAGTAATTTACAAGAGTTTACATGTTCTACAAATTTCCTACGAACTACATATATATTCCGAGTACATACTTCTATACACAACTAATTTTCCTTACCAATTTCCCTATATTTTCCTTACTTATACATTATGTATGCTACTTACAAACTTGCACCATGAAGTCTCAAGCTGGTAATTGGAGCTTTACATTGTTCTTCCAGCTGCAGCAACAAAAGGGTAATCGGATTTATCATTATAATCAACATAACTATTAAGTGCTTTCAGAGTGATTGAGGTGCTTACCTCTAGAAGTAACAGTAGAAAAGATCAGCATAAAATATATAACATAAAACAGTTTAACAAATTTTCAAATTTGTCCACATCACCTGCTCAACCAATTTTCAAATAATAAATATCATTAAATGAATATATATACCTAGTCTGAAAGATAAAAGAACCTGATAAATTAGCAATTGCTTACATATATGAGAGCTTACATGGTATTGCTAAGGAGTTAGAAGGAGTATAAACAATCCACGTCTTAATGGAGAATCTCATGCGGATTAATTAACTGTCACATAATCTGTTAGTAGAGCGAGACTGTAATACTTTCAAGTCAAAAGAGAATCTCGTAAAGGAAAAAAGAAGTACTAGTACATATTTATATCTCAATGGTTCAAAATTTAGGAAAAAGTTGGAAAATTCTTACCAGCTGGGACCATATATCATAGATAAAAAGGAATCATGTGCCTTTCTGATCACTATAGTTTAAGCCATTTGCTATTCACGTGGAAAATTCGAGTTTATATATTTTTGTCTTTGATATATAATTGACACATTACTAAGTACTCGTTTGGCTTAGTTTAAAACTCTTCTGAAAAGGTGCTTCTGGAAAAAACTTCAATTTATAGCTTCTGGTTTTTAGTTCAAAAACAACTAAAAAGTACTTCTGGATTTTCTATTTGGCCCGCTTAAGCTTTTTCAGTAGATAAGTTATTAAATAAGTTAGGCCAAACGGACCCTAATTAATTATCTAATGATTCTCAAAAGCTTATGAAACTTTGGTTTAAAATTATAAGTTGAATGATAAGCCCAACATTATCGGAGATGCCATCTTCTCTTCTCTTGACAAAGTGCCAAGTACAAACAAGAAAAGAGCTCCAAACAAACTGTGCATACATTTCATAGCAATAAGATTCCTATACTTTTAAGATTTTTAATTAAAGAATAATATAATTTAACTTTCCTTCTCTATTTGATTTACACTTTAGTGAACAATCTACATATATAATATAAGTTATATAACAACCACAAATTGAAAACCCAGAACAATTTGATGCCATGCATCTATTTCATTGCAAAGGTTAATTACTCCATAATAATCAGACTTTGAAAAACCAGAAACTAAATTCAACTATTTGTACTTGTAAACAGTGCATTTCAAGTTCAAGTCAGGCCTCCACCATTGACATAGCCCATGAGCTTGCCAGAACTTCAATGGAGGATTCAGATTAACAATCAAATTTGCCGAAGGAAGCAAATGCATCGGTTCTTCAATTTCTACACCCTTGATTCCCACCATACTCATAGCAAAACCTCCCAATGAATACCTGGCTGCTAATTTTGCAATTGCCCCTGCTCCAAATCCAATCTCATCCATTTTTTTCCTGTGTTCATAATAACCAATATATTCAGAACAAACATAATCAACCCTATTCACAAACACCCATGGAATCCATCCAGAAATGGCAGAAAACCAGTTGTTATTATCTTGGAATCCTTCGTCACCCTTTAAAGCAGAAGTAATAGCAAGTCCAGCCGTGAAAACACTTCCTGCAAATCGAATTCTATGATTCAATTTCTTGTTTTTGAAAATTCTCTCAATTGGGACAGAGATAAATGGCGGATTAAAAAGGAAACCTTCCAAAAATTTCCCTTTTTTCGCCATATTTTTCCCAGCCAGAATTGCCATGGCCGCCCCAAGGGAATGACCTGTTAACCAAACTTTCGAACAATCACCAATTAAATCAATTATGTCTTGAACAGCTTTCATTGCAATCCTAAACCGATTGGTCTTACGAAGTCCATTTAGGATTATAGAAACGTCCAATTCGAGGTCTCTCACGAAGGACTCTGGTTCCATTAATGTACCACGAAAGGCAACTACGTAATGGGGACTTTGATCGAATGAGTTACTTCTTTTTTTGTATTCGAAAATGGCACCGAAGATGGTAAATTGATCGTCGTCGTCGTCGTCAGCAAGCTGACGAAGGAGCTTGAAATGGAAAAATTCCCACCATGGAGGAGCTAGCAATTGGGAACGACGACATTTCCTTTGACGATCACTTTCAAGAATATAAACGCCATAAGCTAAACTTGCTGCTACAGATCTTCGATGGTGTTCGTTGTTCCAATCAACATTTGTTAGGTGTAAGGGCCCGTAAATGCTAAAATCTTCACCGCCACAGGCCATTTTATAAGAATTTCATTCTTTTTGAAGTATTTTTGAGATCAAGTTGTCCACACCACTATGGGCGCAAATAGCGATTTATAAATATGAAACAATTCGAATCCAAATTAAGGTAAGAACGAACCAGAATATGAGAAAGAAAATGTCATATTCGAATTGTTTCATTTGGTTTAGTTTAAAGTTCTTCTGAAAAAGGGTTTTTGGAATTTCAATTTAGAGTTTTTGCCTTTTAATTCAAAAACAACTAAGAAGTGTTTTTGCAAAGCATTTATGAATTTTCCGTTTAGCTCAGCTTAACTTTTTTTTCAATAGATAAGCTCAGCTTTAAACTAGGCCAAACGGGTTAATTTAATAATGTTAAGAAATTTTGAGAAAACAATTAAAAGAGAGGAATATATGTAATTTATTTTTGGAATAACTGTCGATATAATTTTTGTATAAACTAGTTTTCACTTCCACATGCGTGTTGCACGTTACCCCTTGTGTTTAAATTAAAACTTGATAACACATCCAATTAACTGAACCTGATTTAACCAGAAAAAATAAACGACTCGAACCTGTCCTATCCAAACCCGACAAATCCATAACCTGAATAACCCAAAAATATTATAAAGTAAAATTAAGTTTTATTCAATAAAATCCATGTTGTTATAATTTTAACCATTCTAAATTATCATTTATTTATTCAATAAAATTTATATTATTGTTATAATTTTATTAAATTTGCTAAACTTCATTGTATGAATATAAGTATTAAATCAGTTCTAGGAATAATTTATGATAAATTTATAATTAGTAATTTGTTTTTTACATAATGAATAAATAATAATAATTAATTAGTAATTTCTTAACAATTTTTTCTATTAGATTTTACTACCGTACTAATAAT
>AWUE01015668.1:0-12866 GCA_001974825.2 Corchorus olitorius | reverse complement strand
TAAATTTTAACTTAATTATTTTTAAAAAATGAATAATTCATGATTGGGCAACTTATTTTAACTTTTAAACTTGATAATAATACTTTTATTAGTTTATATTATAAAATTTAAATGGGTCCAGAACTATCAAAAAGTCTCCAATTTTTTAAAATTAAAATGGTAAAAATAAAATATTTATAAAAATATATATTGAATTTAATTGAATAAAAATAGAGTTTTTAGCAGAATAACGGTAAAAGTTTATTTCTAACAAAAAATGTAAAATTTAAACAATGTCATTTAAGAAATATATTTTAAAAATTCTAATATATCTAAGGTTTTTAATTAAATTAGTAATATCGTAAAAATAAAATAGGTATAAGGATATTAGATTTAATTAAATAAAAATAGAGTTTTTAGCTGAGTAAAACTATAAAAGTAAAATAATAAAAATAAAATAGTTATAAGGATATTATATTTAATTAAATAAAAATAGAGTTTTTAGTTGACTAAAACTATAAATATATTCCAAAAATAAGGGTATAATAGGCGATTCAAAAGTTTAATAAGGATATAATAGGCGATTCAAAAGTTTTACAAAACTCGTACTTTTATATATAGTATAGATATATCGAATTTAAGACTAAAGCTTTTACAATAATGAATGTACAATTAGAATCAAATCTTACAAACCGAACCATATTTAGAGATTTAAAGTTTTTAGATTCTAACATATATATATGAGGATTAAGTGTAGAACCATTTGGGTATATCATGTAAAGCAATTGTGTTTTCAGATTCTGCAGCTAGCATTGTCCAAATCCACAAAATTATAAATTATGTAAAATTTCAACAAAATTTGTAAGAAATTTTGTGAACCAATCCGTGTGGTGGGTCAGAATTGAATATATGTGTATATCTCAACATTAATCAATTTACGAATAAATTTCCACGAAGGGATCACTATAAGCAATGATGGACAAGTTTCGTTATCTTTACGAAACTTTTTCTGTGGAATCTATCACTAGCAGTACATGTTGTAATTTGGATATCCCAAACTACAATCTATCAAATTAATCATGTAAGTGGAAGTAACTAAAACAATAAATCAATACACAAGACAAAAGAATTTACGTGGTTCGACACTGAACTTGCCTACGTCCACGAAGGAGAAGAGAATTCCACTAGTTATAGAAAATTATATCAATACATAATTATCAATACCTCTCACTCAATCTCTCATCTCAATCTAACAATCAATTCTAAATCAAATCCAACAATCTTGAGCACTCTCGCTCGGTCTCTATTTGAACACTCTCGCTCGGTCTCTACAAACCAACAATCACATCTACCAAAGCAAACATCAAACCAAACAATCACACACACCCATGAGGACCATCCTTTTGTCCTATGGGGTGTCTCCAGCCAAATCTAACCCTTATACTACATCTTTTCTCTAATCATACAAAATCCTAGAGAGAAACTCTCTATTTATACTAGCACAAACTTAGCCTCCAATAGGACTCTTGTTTATCAAGTCTTCTTGTCCACCAAGCAATAGGCCTAAAAAATCCTAATCCAAATCTAATTAGGATTTGAGTCAAAATCCTAACTGTTGAGGATTTACATATGAGGGAACATCCCACATCATGAAAGAGATGGGTTGTTGGAGTAGCTTATATACATGAAGGACCCAAGAAACCATTAGTCTAGGCTTTTGGGTTCAGGTTGGTGTCCAACATGTATATGGGCTGCTCGGTGGGCCTTGCTGAAGCAGACAGAGCCTAGGTTCCTCTCCCAACAAGTGGTATCATAGCCCGGTTAGACTCGATCAGTGTGGCCCATGAGCACGGTAAACCTGGTGTCCGTGTCCCCGCCAGGGGTGTGCGATTGTGGAGTGTTGTGCTTGCACTCCACGGGTTAAGTCTTGGATGGCCGGTAATTGGCTTAAGACTTGACGGGTTGGGCCGCACGGGGGAGAGATGAGGACTCACATGTAAATCGAGGGAGATTGTTGAGGATTTACATATGAGGGAACATCCCACATCATGAAGAGATGGGTTGTTGGAGTAGCTTATATACATGAAGGACCCGAGAAACCATTAGTCTAGACTTTTGGGTTCGGATTGGTGTCCGACATGTATATGGGCTACTCGGTGGGCCTTGCTGAAGCAGACAGGGCTCGGTTCCTCTCCCAATAAGTGGTATCAGAGCCCGGTTAGACTCGATCAGTGTGGCCCATGAGCATGGTAAACCCGGTGTCTGTGTCCCCGCCAGGGGTGTGCGATTGTGGAGTGTTGTGCTTGCACTCCACGGGTTAAGTCTTGGATGGTCGGTAATAGGCTTAAGACTTGACGGGTTGGGCCGCACGGGGGAGAGATGAGGACTCACATGTAAATCGGGGGAGATTGTTGAGGATTTACATATGAGGGAACATCCCACATCATGAAGAGATGGGTTGTTGGAGTAGCTTATATACATGAAGGACCCAAGAAACCATTAGTCTAGGCTTTTGGGTTCAGGTTGGTGTCTGACATGTATATGGGCTGCTCGGTGGGTCTTGCTGAAACAGACAGGGCCCAAGTTCCTCTCCCAACACTAACAGTACATGGCTATGTGTTTTCAACACGTCTTCATTATATATACTTGAAAAATATAATTTCCAAAAAATAATGAAACGACAATATGATTATTTTTCTTAACAATTAGCAAACATATATATTATCAGACAAAATAAAATAAATTACTATCACATTATTTCTCGTCAAGAAGGGAGAGTACAGATAATAGATCGAAGAACAACTTTTATCGTCATTCCTTCTTCATTAGGAGAATATGACCGACGCATTATCCGGTTCGGTCACATTAAAAATTCTCCACATAAATTTGGCCCCTAATGTGGGCTTTATGGACGGCTTCGTTATTTTGTTATAATTAGATCTATCGAAAGTCGATTATTCGTCCAAACCCGAAAATTTGTACCAAATTTAAAAGAGCCTGGGCAAACATATAAGTCCTGAATCCGACCTGGATTACGTATAAATATCATTTTATTATTATTTGGATGTTTTGACTCTTATTTAATTAATTTCAATTATTTTAATAATTTCTCAATTTAAACGCGTTCAGCAATATACAACGCACATGAAAACTAAAACTAGTATTTATGATAATGTTAAACGATTTATATTTGTATATTAAGTTAAGTTAAACTTGTAAAACTTAACTAAAATCTAATTTTTTATCAAAACTTATATTTACATTATTAGATTATGTGTTTTTTAATTTTTAATTGTTATTTTTTAAAATTAAATTTTAATTATTATTTTTATTTTAAAAAGTATTTATGGGCGGATTTTATACAAGCATAAATTATGTCTTTAAAAAATGTGGACATGCTTTAGAAAAACATATATATGCCTGTTTTCGGGCCTGGCCGGACTTGGATAATCATGATTCATGAATAAGTATCCAGTCTAGGTTAGGTCCGGCCTGACCAACCCATGGACCGGTCTAGTTCTAATGAAGGTAGTTTGTTTTTGTGATTTCTCATTATTAGATATTTAGTGACGTGGTAGAATTAATGGTGATATATTAATAATTTCTCCATTGTCAAGGAAGCTAAACAAAATGCAAAATTAGATATACATATATTTATTTATTAAATTTTCCAACAATTTAAGAAAATCCTAAAAGATAGATTAATTTGGGTAATTGGGTTCATTAATCTCCTTCACTCTTTTTACCCAAAAGTTTACCCATAAAAACAATTTGTTGGTCCTCATTAAGGGAGAGGATCCTCTCCACTACTAAAAAATAGTGGAGAGGTCCACTGATCTAAGGAACTCAAATCTATGGTTCAAAAATGCCCACCTCATTCATTCTATTCCCTTAATAAAACACATCATTTGATTAGTTTTGCACCGTTTTCTCTCTTTCACTGCCGTTTCTCTATCTTTATCCCTATCTCTTTCTTTCTTTTATATCTCCCTTGTCTTCACAATTGATTTCTTCTTCTTCTTCCCTGTGCCTATCTCAGTTTCTAAAACAAAAAGTTGTTGGATAAATGTATAGAATGTCTGCTTTTCCCAAGTTCCATTGGTTAAATTTAAAGAACAACATCATTTGATGTTTCAACTGGCTTAAACAATATTTGAAGTTACCAATCACCGAACCGAACCAACTAAAAACCCAAAATTTGTCAATCACTCATATGAAATTGAACCTTCCCCTTATTGTTAATCACTGCTCCCAGACCCAAAAATGGCTCCAACGTCTTCCAAACAACAACACTCAAAGAGAATGAATATAATACTTTCATATCAAGAATGTGTGTTAAAGATTGAAGCTTTAAGAAAAAAAAATTCCCGTCTGGATGATTAGAAAAGTCCAAAGAGATTGCAACCAATATTTATCGGATTCTTCAGCGAAGAATTGCATGGATAAATCTGATGCACTATGAGATTTTTCTAGCGGTATGAAGGTTCTGTTCTGTGTTGGTGATTATGGTTCTGTTTTGGATGAGATGAGAGTTTTACTTTCTACGATTTGGCATTGGTATGATCATTGGTCAGGTCTGATCTTTTTAATTCTATTTACTCTTGTTGTCTCTCTATCTTCGTATACAATTCATCAAAAAGAATAAGATTACAGAACAGCAATAAACAACTCATGTCAAATCCCATCGAATTACTATGGAAGTTCAATGAGGAGTGCAAAGAATTCCCACAAGAATGTGGAAAGCTTCGCTTAGAGGATATTAAAACAATGAATAAAGCTTTATAAGGAACAGTCTTGATTTAGCAAATTTAGCATCGACTTACTTGTTCGAGAATTGGTTGAAAGAGTTGATGGAAAAATGGACGATTTAATTAGAAGGAGAAATAAGCTGCAGACTGTTAAAACAGACTTAACGGTGATAGTGCAGGTTTTGACAATAAAACATAGAGGTGATGTGGCCTACTTTTAAGCCGTAGATCTACTTTATGAGATCAATGGACCTCTCCGCTATTTTTATACCAGTGGAGAGGATCCTTTCCCCCTCATTAATCCCTATTTTTATAGCAGTGGAGAGGATACTTTCCCCCTCATCAATCCCTTGGTATATGCCTTTGGCAGCGTTGTAACCAACAAGGCCAGGCAAACCAAACCCAAAAACCATGCCAGCAAACTGATTGCTTTGTGCCACACCCATTTTGCAGTAAGTTGCAAAATCCTCACAATTATTGAAAAGGAAGTTGTATTTTTTTCCGAAGGATTGCTTCTTAAGGAGATCGAAAGCTATCTCGACGACCTCATTCGCCGCCTTGCAAGGCTTAGTGCTGCAACTTCCGCTACGTTTGAAACGCAACTTCAAGTAAGAAACATCGTATTGATAAACATAAAGCGAGTGACCTTCGACGAAACATTCGAGGCATGTAATTACAACTCCAATTCTTCGGGAGCTATGGCCACATTTTTGGCATGGAATTTGATTATTTGATTTCCCAACTCCCATGAAGTGAATTACTGCATCGTTTATTTCCACTTCTTCATTGTTCAACTTCGTCACGGTTCCTTTTCCCACATATATGCCTATATTTTATATAATAATAATAATAATAACATAATCATATCAATATATATTTGTTAGCTAACTAGAATCTGAAAATTGCTATGAAAAGGGGAAGAAATTTTACTACATAGCTACATGAAACATAAAAGAAATGGGATATACGAAAAATAAAATTGAATTGAATATGGATTATTGAAGAGAATACATACCATGGTGAAAGTAAAAACGTTTACAGCGATCAGAGAAGATGTGATCACCCGGGTTGAGGGCGTCGCGTCTCACACGCATCTCCTTTCAATCAATTTCTACCTTGAGTTTAGTCAGTTGGCTATATCAATGATAAGCTTGGCTAATATATATATATATATATATAGATATCATTGGAAATCAATATTGGAGAATCATATAAAGGTGCACATATATATTATAATTACCCATTTATTTGATGGGATATTGATGCCATTCTTCAGGTGTTTGGATTGAAAGAAAAGTTATAATTTCTACTCAAATCCAAATTCCCATACATCCAAAAGAAATATAATTGTATACCAATAATTAGCCAGAGATGGGATCTCAGCACCAAAATAAAAGAATCAATACTATTTGAGTGGTGTTACATAATGTGCACATGGCATTGGAGTGCTTACAGATGCTTAATTTTGGAAGAAATTATTAAACTTTAATTTTTATTAATCTTTAGGGACAGATATGGCAGGAGCAACAATATCCCATGGTTCCTAATAAATTAAGATTGGGCAACATCTAACAAAGAAAATCCACCAGGACTTAAATTTGCTTCGCCTAATTTTTTTCTTCCTTTTTGTTTTCTTTTGCAATTTTTTTTATTTACAAGTTTACCTTATTCAAGTCTGATCAATCTCTAAATTAACAGAATTCTTCACTGATAGTCTTGAAAGCCGCCTAGACATGTAGGACCTGAGCCAGTTGCCTGCAGAAGAGCTAGTTGTTCATCAATACTAAAAGCTTTGCCTGTTTTGCAGTACACTGCAAAGTCCTGGCAATTTTTAGCAACTGATTTATAGGTCTCAACATTGGCTTCAATGAAATAAGTTGCCTTCTTAATAACTTCATCTGCACGTTTGGAGCGCTCTCTTATAAACTCAAGTGAGAGACCTCCATAATTGTGGAAGTCAATATTGTGGCCATCAAGGAAGCAATCCAAGCAAGTTTTGATGATCCTACCACTGCAATTTCTGTCATAGCCACATTGTTGACAAGCTGGAGAAGAACCCTTGGAAGGTTCCTGCAAATAAATTACCATGTTGTTGCCCACATATATTCCTTGCATTAAAAGCAAACAAAAAAAACTCAAATTAACTCAAACTAAACCAATTATAATCTCATGGATTAATGTTTTAATTACAAAAACAAGGGAATTTATACATACCATGGTGGATGTCAGGAAACAAGAGAGACCTATTTCTTTGAACCATGGAATTAAATATATGCCGATACTTCGATATATCCGTCGGATATATCCGATATCTGTACCCCTCGATATAAATATCCAAAAAAATTTCAATGTCACCGGATATCCGTCGATATATCCGTGTATCCGTCGATATTTATCGATACCTCGATATATCCGTAAATATCCATATTAAATTAAATATTTTTTTCATTTTTACATCTAGGATTAAAAATATAAGCGACATTTCGATGAATTATTTCATTTTTTCAAAAATATTAGCAATTAAAGTCATTTCTACAAAAGTGTGGTAATAGTAATACGAAAAATTGTTTCGTTTAAGTAATTCGGTTTGAGATAGACCCAGGTATAATATAATACAATTTCATTTGAATGAGCAACGACCAGAGTATCCGCTTGAACAACAGACTTATAATGAGCATCTGGTGCAACAGGCAGACGTGGACGCGGTTTCAAGTGAGTGCCCCCTATTGGATGGCTAGCAAGTATTATTCGAGAGGCATATTTTGAATATGTGCACAATCATGTGGTGGTTTATAGACATTATATGTCATGGTTTGAATATTTTAACTGGATTACTGGCCCTAGGGGAGATGATACATCCATGCCTAGTAGAAGGCATAGCAGTGGTAACTACAATAGTAGTGATTTTGAGCCTCCAAGAAATTCAATGTGGTATTGAAGATGTGTTTGTGCTTTAGATTGTGTTTTGTGACTAAAATAATGTAAAGTAATGCACTTATAAATATGATTTAGTACTTTCTTGCTTCAAAAAAAAATCATCTAAATTTTTGCATTTAATGAAGTGATTTATTTGGTAACCATCATATTGAAGATAAAATAAATGTATGATTAAATTAGTATATTTGATTTATACATATTATATATGCTTTTCGCAGTAAAAAAGATTAAAAAAATTAAAAAATAATGTCTACATATATTCTATTTACCATATCTTGACTCTAAAATATGTGGAAATATGTAAATAAGAATTGGTCAAAATTTCAAGGCAAAATTCAAACGTTTACTATAAATATTCGTCGTTTTAGTGCATTTTGGACCACTTATTTTTTAATTTCATCGATACCTCGATATATCCGTCGATATATCCGTTCGATATATCTATGGATATCTGTATTAAACTCCATGCTTTGAACACAGATATGATCACTTGTAGCAAGTTGAAACCAGAGACCAGTTGGCTTGCTTTTTGCCTGTCCCATGCCTCTGAGTTTAAAGTTGTCCAATTTTTTTGATGATAAAACAAATTAACACTGCAACGTTATAGGGAAAATGGTTTCTATATAGAATCAAATTAAACACTAGGATGAATGGAGAATCTTAATTTCATGTGAGATCAAGCATTAATCAAGCACAGCTTCTTTACATTGGCCGTCTCGATCAAGAATCCAATCCCAAGTTAAGGGCAGTAAAATCTTCAACTATATATAGGAGATTCCTTAGCCAACAATCAATTAGTGCATGTCATGACAAATTGGAGATAATCCTTATTTTATATGGGTAATTATTTGATACACCGGCGGTGTAAATTTGGACTCCACAAGCGGGTTGTGTAGTTGATACATGTCCATTTTTTTAATTAATTAAGTTTTAAATATTTCAATCTACTCCCTAGGGGACACATGTCACCCTTCAAAACCCGCATGTGTAGTCTACTAAATTCCACTGACGGTGTATTGTATAATTTGTCATTTTAGATATATATAATTATTAATTTTACAACGATAAAATACATATTAAAACTTCAAATTCACTTTCAGACTTGGATATTCTACCATTGATATTTAATTGATCGATAATGAAAATCCTAAGATATATAGCTTAATTTGGGTAATTTGGGTCATTTCCTTCACTCTATAATTTTGACCCAAAAGAGTGATGGTCCTATGAATTCGAGTCCGTGGGAGTTATCACATAATCGAGGCTAAATCACACGTATGATCATATATTCATGTGAATTTAAGTTTACCCATATAGTATTTTAAATGAATTTTAGTTTGGAATGTGAAATTTTTAAAAAAATTTGTATTTATTGAGGTAGAAATTCAACATAAAGTTTCACACCAAATAAATTTTTCTTTTGTTCAATTAAGGATATTAATAATTAAGACACGATTTGCACATGAAGTTTAAATCCAAATAAATTATTTATTTATTTTATGGGTAAATATGGACTTCTAAACATTGGGTAAACTTAAAGTTCACATGAATATATGATCATACGTGTGATTTAGCCTCGATTACATGGTAACTCCCACGAACTCGAGTCCACAGCCCTTTTGAACGGACTTCTGACGGTCCATACTATCCATATATGATAGCCATCTCATCCGGCTCATATGATCACCCGGTTCGAGGGCATTTCGTCTGATCAAATGCATCTTCGTTGGACCTTCTCCCTTCGAGTTTAACTATGTTGGCTACTTACTCCAGTGATAGACTTTGCTCATATATATAGATGTCATGCAAATCATAATCAAAATTCAAAAGCAGTTGCATTTCAATCAATACAGTGAAAATAGAGATAAGGCAAGATGGGAAAGGTTCTTTTGCTCACATGGCCTTTAAGTGGTTTGACGCCTTATTTGTGACGTCAAATGCTTGCACATACAATTATATCATATCCTACAATTCAAATTCGGGTCTTAATAGTTTTGTAAGTAGTCAAACACTTTTTTTTTCCTATAACATATATTTAAATGAGTTACACTAAGAGTTAACTCTCTCCTTTCCTTTAAACTCACCCCGCCCATCTCAGAATTAGAACCCGGGATCTCCTGCAAAAATCTTAAATCTGATAACATCTAACATATTTCTTCAATCACGAACTCAAATGTGCCTAGCTACTAAGAAAATCTACACACATATTAGTCTCCCGGTAGATGTGAGTCAAGGGCGATGGACATAACAAGGCCTTAGCATCTACGAATAATTGGAAAGTATATTTGTGGAAATAAAATAAGAGTAATTATTTGATATACTGAGGGTGTAAAATTTGGACTCCATAAAATAAACCTTCCCATTTCTCTCATATTATATCTTCTTAGTTTAACTTTTATTGTATATAAATAAAGGAAAGTTATATTTCTCCCTCACTTTCTTTTCGCATCATTTTCCCTCTTACAAATCTATACTATATTAAAAAGTACAATCTCTTGTAAAACTTTTGAATCGCCTATTATACCCTTATTTTTCGAATATATTTCTTAAATGTCATTGTTTAAACTTTTATATTTATACTCAACTAAAAACTCTATTTTTATTTAATTAAATCTAATATCCTTATAACTATTTAATTTTTACCATTTTACTATTTTAATTAAAAAACTTATATATATTAGAATTTTTAAATATGCTTTTATAGTTTTAGTCAACTAAAAACTCTATTTTTTATTTAATTAAATCTAATATCCTTAACCTATTTTACTTTTACCATTTACTAATTTAATTAAAAAAAACTTAGATATATTAGAATTTTTAAAAATATTTCTTAAATGAAATTGTTTAAATTTTACAGTTTTTTTAGAAATAAACTTTTACAGTTATTCTACTAAAAACTATATTTTTATTTAATTAAGTTCAATATTTTATAAATATTTTATTTTTACCATTTTAATTTTAAAAAAAATTAGAGACTTTTTGATAGGTTTGGACCCATTTCAATTATAATATAAACTAATAAAAGTATTATTATCAAGTTTAAGAGTTAAAATAAGTTGTCTAATCATTAACTATTCATCATTTTTTTAAATTAATTAAGTTAAAATTTATTAAAATTGTGATTGACCTTTTTTCTGTTTTTGGAGTGTGTATTGGTAGTTTAATGTATTGGAATGTATAAGAATTTAAAGTTTTTTAAAATAAAAAGAAGAGTAACATACAACTATTTCTTTGACTTATAAAGTTAGAGTTGACGCCAAAAAAAAAAGAGTCAAGCGGGTGGGTTGGACGGTTCGGGTCATCTGGGTTCAGGTCAAATGATGAGTCAGGTAATTTTCTCGGGTATCCGGGTTCTGACTCATCTGGGTTAAGGTCATTCGGGTCTCAGGTCTGCTGGGTTTAGGGTCAGGTGGGTTCGAGTTTTGGCCTCAGGTCACTCGGGTTCTGGTCATTCGGGTTTTGGGTTTTTCCGATCTAGGACTCGGCCTTGAAATTTTTAATGTTTAATTCTTAAATTTATTTAATATCTTTATTTTTCGATTTATTTTACAATCCACTATCGGTGAAGTTTAGCAACCTGCATATACGAGGTTAAAGAGTTTACATGTGTCCATTTATATATATTAATTAATTTTGAAATTAAATACATAATTAATTATTATGAAGTGGGGTATGTGTTCAAATATATATTGGTTATATAATATCTAAATTTATGTTCTTTCCTAATAGAAAAAATTGTCAAGAAATTACTAATTAATTATTATTATTTATTCATTATATAAAAAAATAAATTACTAATTATAAATTTATCATAAATTATTCATATAACTGATTTAGTATTTATTCATATTAATAATTGTTCATATAATGAAGTTTAGCAAATTTAATCATAATAGGTAAAATTATAACAATAATATAAATTGTATTGAATAAATAATAATTTAGAATGGTTAAAATTATAACGTGGATTTTATTGAATAAAACATAATTTTAGTTTATTCATCCGGGTTAACTTCTCGGGTCATTAGGGTTACGAGTTTGTCGGATCTGGATAGGAGAGGTAATTCGGGTCGTTTACTTTCTCTGGTCAAATCAAGTTCGGCCGGGTTGGGCGTGTTATCGAGTTTGTATCAGCCTTTAACAGCTCTACTTATAATTAATTTCAATTATTATTTTAATTTTCTTTTAATTTAAACACGATTGGTCACGTGCAACGCACGTGGAAGTGAAAACTAGTATAGTGAAAGAGACTTTAGCAAAATCCAGATTGAGAATTTTATGTGATGGTCGTCGAGCTCAACTTAAATAAGTGAAGACGATGTAACATCATCTTTCTTTAATTTGTTATATTATTTTATTGGTTTTTTATTTATATTGTTGGTTAGCCGTGTAAAAAAAAATCTTCACCTCCCAAGTTGTAATTCATGGCTCTGTCCCTGACCTTCTCCCTTTGAGTTTAACTATGTTGGCTACTTACTCCAATGATAGAATTTGCTCACATATATAGATATCATGCAAATCATAATCAAAATTCAAAAGCAGTTAACCCTAGCCGCCTCCCCTTCCCTCCCCTCTCTTTCTTTGGTTTTTCTCCCTTAGTTTTTTGTTTTGCTCCTCCTCCTCCTTGACTAGTACTGTCAAGGGGGAGGAGGGGTTGATCTTTTATTTCGTTTTCAGTTTTATATTTTGTTTTAAAATAAAGTCCCACAGATCTGATTTGTTAGAGTTTTCAGTCTTCAGATCTCTAGATCTTGGATGTTTGAGTCAGTTTTGTTTGAGTCAGTTGAGTTTGTTGAGTTAATTTATTTTGAGTTTACAATAGATTGTTTTTGTTTACCCCATATTGAGATGGGTCTTCTTTGTGATCATTGGATCCATAGGGAGTTTTTCGGATCACTCACCATTCTGACGTTGGTGAAAGCTTTCTGTTGGAATAGAAGCGAAAACGAGGAGGTGTCGCGTGTGCTAGACACTCATGAGGAAGGTTCAAAACTTCAACTCATTCAGAAGATTCATATCATAATGTCAGATCCAGATTAAAACGATGGGGAAATTCATGTTCAATCTATTGTAATTTATGTTATGATCATTGTAATTTCATTTTTATAAATCAAAATTACATTTTCTTAAAAAAATCAAAAGCAGTTGCATTTCAATCAATACAGTGAAAATAGAGATAAGGCAAGATGGGAAAGGTTCTTT
>AWUE01015667.1:0-44747 GCA_001974825.2 Corchorus olitorius | reverse complement strand
TTTTAAGTGATTCTCTTATTGCGGTTAATGAAATCATGAAGACAATGCCAGTTTGGTGGGAGGGTGACAATTTAATTTATGAAATTCGGGGTTTGATTTCTCTTTTTTATAGCTATAAAATTATATTTGTCAATAGAGAAGCCAATTTTTTGACACATAGGTTAGCCAATTGTATTTGTCATTAGTGTTTCAAAGATCATCATTAAAAGCAAGTGATTAAGCTTTGGGACCAACCTTATCTTCCAAGAAGGTTATCTTAAAGGAATTAATAATTTATATAAAGAAATTATTAAATACTTAATTTGACTATATCCGGCTGATATCCAGCCTTTATTTTGCGCAAAAAAAAAAATTGACTATATCCACTGAACCATTGTTTTCAAAACCGGACCGGCCGGTCGGATCGGTTTAATCGGGAACCGCCGGTATGTCCGGTCCTTAAAGGGGTGGGAACCGCGGTTAGTCAACAACCGGGTAAAAACCGGTTGGACCGGGTTCTGACCGGATAAAACCGGTTTGATAGTGGAGAAAAATTGGAAAATTTTTTGAAGGTGGTGAGTTTTGAACCCACAACCTTTTGGGTAACAAAAAAACACTTAGGCCACTGCACCAAATGCTTTTATGTGACATATATATACCTTATATAATATTTGAAAGGTAAAATGGTAACAATTTCCATAAATTGCACTTATCAGATCGGACCGGTGGTTGAACCAGTCGGACCGGTCAAACCACCGACCGGAACCATCACCGATTCTAATGGCGGTCCGATTTTAAAAACAATGCACTGAACCCTTTGGCAAAAGTAAGTATTAAATTAACTTCAATTCTCTCAAAAAAAATTAAACACCAAAAAGAAAATATTAAATAATTAAAGTCAATGGTTCAATATTTCCGCCAAGCCTTTTGCTTTTCTATAGAAGGAAAAGAAATGAAATGAAAGTCCAACTTGGTGTCTCAAAATTATCTACACATTTTAATTGTACTTCCCGTACACAATTTCTTTTTTCTCTTAATTAAATATAATAAGCTATAATTTTTGGTAAATAGTTGATATATGATGACTCCAAAAGCTTCACCATGATGGATCTCTCTATCACACAACTTTTTTCTTTTAGCAAATAGTTTTATAATTCATTAATAAGAAGAGTCGGGATTACAAACATAGGGTGGTAAAGACCGGCACCACACACAATCAATTTGTAAACCAGCTAATCGATGTGCCAAAATTTGGCATCCCTATGTATATGAGTAAAAGAACACTCATCAAACAACAAAGGCAACTCCTGAATCTCATAAAAAAGTTCACCTCCCTCCCACCAACATGGTTTGGAGCTATTGATCTCATTAACGGCCATTAACGAACCACTCTCAATAATACAATTCGTAACGCCCATCTCCAATGTTATCTCAAAAGCAAACAACAGAGCATGAACCGCAGCATAGAATGAGTCGACAACAAAGTATAGTTGCCGTGAGGCACTTGCAATCACTTCCCCTTCAGCATTCCCTAAGACTACACCGAGACCCGCAACACCTTCTAAAGCAGAAAAAGAGACATCAGAATTTATCTTTATTATGCCCGAAGGAAGAGGATTCCATAATGAATACCGCCAAGAAATAGAACCAGATATCGAAGCCATCAAAGTCCCCTCATGCAACTGTTGCACTATATTGGAAGCAGCTAAAACCAAAGCAGCCGGCATCCAGCAAATCTGGTTATGAACACAAGAGTTCCTATTTTGCCAAAGGAGTCACAATATGCAAATAGTTTTATCTATACCCAACCCGCGAGGCTTTGTTGGGAAAGTAAGGCCAAAAGTCAATCTCACCATCCCAATTCGACAAACAAGACTCCACCTATGGGGCAGCCATCTCCTATATACTCGTTTACTCAGTGAGCACTCGAAGGAAACGTCAAAGATGGAAGTCTCTTGCCCTCCGCAGATATCGCAAGTATCAGTAATGTCCATTCCCCTTCTTATTAAAGTTTGCTTTAGAGGCAAAATGTTCCAAAATACTCGCCAAAGGAAGTACTTCATCTTTGGCAAAACAACTGAATCCCAAATTAACTTCCAAGCAAAATTTCTCTCATCTGACAACAAGTCTTCCCTGCCTAGACTTCTATGAGCCACATAATATGTCGAATGGACAAAAAAAAAACACCAAGTGCTGAATCGTTCCATATCAAGCAATCCCTGGTTGGAACTCGTGGAATAGGTAAATACAATATACGCATAATATCACACAACTTAGAATATTTTAATTACTATTTTATCAATACATTAATACTATTAAACCTACTATTAATTTTATGAGTAAGGTCCTCATTGAGCGTCATATGGCATTTGGTTTCTTTGACAAGTGTCAATAGTTAATTTTCTAATGTTTTGTTTATTATATTTGTATTCATTTAGTTTTGGAGAAATTAAAAGACATTCATCCCCTTTCCTATATAAAATAAATTATCAAATAATTATAAATTAATTATAAATTTTTTATGAATATACATGTATGTTGTGGATGTCTATAAATATAATTAAAGCAAGGATAAGATTGATGACTTGGTTCATTCATACACATATATCCATGTACTAAGTTCATCCCCTTATATTTATGGTGATGTATCTATGTGCCTATAAATATGTCACTTACTTTGTTATGGAATAAGATGAATAAGAACAATTTCTCCCCTTCTTCATATTTTCTTCTTCTCCATATTCTATTGTCTCTCTCCATACTTCAATTCTCTACTCCCTTACTTTTGTTTTGTTATCATTTCACAACAAAATTTCATTTTTTAACCGAATTTTCTTAAAATAATTTATAAAATAAAACAGCCACACGCGAAGCGCAACCGGGAAGTTCTAGTTATTAATTAATTGTGTGTTATTATTAATGTAACACGATTATTTTTTTTCAGCCAAAAAAAATTAATTGTGTGTTAGATTTCTTGTTTCATTAGATTTTATGTAGATGTAGATTGTTTTAAATTTTGATATATAGTACTATTTATTTTCTTTTCAAGGACAAATAAATAAAGTTAATTTCTATAAATTAATCTATAAATTATGAATATATAGTTTGACATTGTTTTCATTTTTTCATTTTTTTTTTCGTTTTCATTTTGTTTTTGTTGCGTTGTCAATTTTTTGAAAACAAAAAACATGTTTGGATATACGATTTTGTTGTATTTTTTAAATAAAAAAGTTAAAAAAATTGTGAAAAAGAATGTGAGTTACTGTTCATCATTGTGTTTCTGTGTCTTGAAAGTATTCTGGAAAAACATGAAAACAAAAAACTATTGCTTTCACTTTTTTTCCAAAACACTGATTTTGTTTTCAAAATTTTTGAAAACGAAACAGCTTGCCAACATTTCACTTTTTTGTTTACAAAAATAGAAAATTGGAAACTGAAACAGGAAACGAAAACAATGCCAAACAACCTCTTATATTTCTCCTTTATTAGTATTTTTCTTATAATTGTCACTCATCAATAATAATCAATGGAAAGTTTAACTAACTTAACTTAAGAAGATTAAGTATCACCTAATTTTGTGATTTATCTCCTTTTTTTTCCTTTTTTATGGAACCCACTTAATATAACCTAACTTCATTAGTTTTCCCCTCCTTATAAGTAAGAGAACAATGTGTTTCCTTTAATTGGCATTTTAGATTCTAATCATATCAACAAACTATAGACAAAATTCCAAATCAAATATATATATATATATATATATATATATATTACAACCTAAAATCTTGGTTTGAATTTGGTCCATACAAATGCCTACATAGCTACATGAACCCCACTTTTCACTTCCTTCACTTAAGGGCACAAGGAAGAAAAAAGAAATGGGCAAATGGGTCCCTTCATGTCTGCCCAAAAAAGCACCATATTTCTTCAACCTTTCATAAAATTTTGCCGCCAATTGCTCCTTCCACATCAAGACTAATTAACTCCATCAAGCATCAACTCCATTTTTACTCCTTTTGTTTTACGCATTGGCCCTTTTTACATTTCAAAATTGAATCCCAAATGTTTATAAATTAGACACTTTGGTCCCCCCATCCACATATGTTGTGAAAATGATGGGGATTTGGGATCATCTATTCTTTAGAAAGGTACCCACAATTTTGAAATTTGTATGCTTAAATCACATTGCATGACCATTGACCATTGAGGAATGAAACTATTAAATTCATGAGTATCCAATCAATATGCCGTAACAAACACGTACTTATGAGAAATAGTCATATGCAAGGATTATTATTCAATACACAGATGGATTCATTTGATTGAATCTATTAATTTTAGAAGTTGACTTAATTTTTATTTATAACAAAATACATATGTCATAGAAACAAAAATAGCCTTTTATCAATATATTACCATCATACAATAATCCTTTATATCTTAAAAGAGATTAAAACCTTTGTAAGTACATATTGCATTCCTAGCCTGCCATTCCGATCCCTAACTAACCTTTAACAAGTTCTTAGGCCTTAAGTCTTTGGCGCATCACATAAAGAATAATTAGAAATCATCATGATAATGGATTATACCTTTTGTAAACTTGTTAAATAAGTAATAATCAATATTGACTCTAAGGATACATTTGTTGATTATGGAATTTTGCAGTAATTTTATGGTTGTATAGCATTAATAAGAAGGATCCAAATTCAAAAGATGGCGGTGGGAGGCAGGCAGCACAAAATTTTATCTAAAAGAAACCGCTTGAATCTTTTTGACTTTTGATGAAACAATATTGAAAAGTGAGAATATTCAAAAGGGATAAGCAAAAGTTCTCCATTCTTTCTACATTCCAAAAGAAATTTCAAGTTTTCAAGTGAGAATTCAACTAAAATATATATCCTATATATAATATTCCTTTTCCTCCAAACCAAACACAACCATGAGCAAGAATCTTCCAAACAATTGCTTGATTAAAATTAAAAAAAAAAAAATAGCTTTGAGTCTCTCTTTAACGTGTGAACCACATAGTATCAAACCTATGCAAAAAAAAATCAAATCAAATCATGCAATATAGAAACTTTTTGGGTATTTGGAAGGAACACTCAAACAAAGCAAAGTATAAAATGGGGTGCATTTCATACCTACTCTTTTGTCTTTGCCATAAACATCAAACGACATAAGATAAACTTTTTCGACAAATATATAGTTTTTGACATCACCATGAATCATTGAATTAACAATTTACTTGATCATGTCTTCATGTAATGTGAGTAGTGGAATTGATTAAAAACGGTTTGACTTATTTTAAGTAAGTGTCACATTTTTTATAATTAAATCTAAAAATTAATTTTGACCAATGTTCACAAAAAACCCAAAATTTAATTAAAAGTTCAATTCTGTTTTTAGTAAAGAAACATTATAAATTTTGTAGGAGAAAATATTAGACAATAATTGGTCAATTCATGTGGCTCAACACTTTTTTCTTTAAGTAAACTCTCGAAATCAAATTTTATAAATAAAGAAATCATTATTGGGAAAGATCTACTGACCCATCTCAAATATGATTAGTTATATATATATATGTGTCTTACATGAAAAAAACATATATACTACAATGATATATACATATTCAAATATTTTATTTATTAATGATCATGTTGACAAAGTTCATCAAACAAAATTGATCACTTTATTCTCTATTTCCTAGAAGAAGAAAAAAGGTACTAATATATAATAGGTTTACAATTAGATCACCCATATACATATATACATACATACTCTTGCAAATAAAGTCTATTGTAAGAATCATGGTTTGATTGACTAGCTAGCTAGCTAGCTAGTTGAGATAAAGACTCGATTGAGGCATTAATTAGATGCTTTTCACACACATTTATATCCCCTCTCTTGGTTATCTTTCATTTCAAATACGAGAAAAAATATTAAAAACACTCACGAAATCGGTACCAACAAATTAAAATTGTTCATGAGTTTCATAATTTCTAGCAAGAATAAAGCCTGCAATCGTACATTAAAAATCACATATATAGCTAGCTTTTTTTTTGGTTAAAATATATAGCTACCTTTCTAGCTAGCAATATATATAATTAATTTATTTAACGCAAATGTCAATTATATATATATATAATGGATTATTATTTGATATACCGGCGGTGTAAATTGTCAACTCCACAAACGGGTTGTGGAGTTGACAGATGTACATTTTTTTAATTAATTAAATTTTAAATATTTCAATCTAGTCCCTAAAAGACACATGTCACCCTTCAGGATCCACCTGTGTAGTCTGCTAAACTCCACTGACAATGTATTGTATAATTTACCATATATAATATAGTTATAAGTTATATATAATCAAATTTGTCTTGAGATCACTTTATTATATATAAGAACATAGTAAAAGAGGAAAACTAGTGCCGCAAAATGTCCCATATCCTGTCATTTTCGAGAAGAGGTAGCTGTTGATGATTATATTACAACAAAATTTGTCATTTTTCCGTATTTAAAAGAATATATTTCAAACCCATAAACAAAATTGAATAATGGTGTGTCGAAATTCGAAATTCACCCCTAGTAAAATAATTAAATTTGACCTGAATGAATGCATTTCTTCTTTTACCTAAAAAATACAAAGAGGAGTGAGGGAAGGCTGTTTTTTCCTTTGTTCCTTCTACACAACAGCCAAGTAATAGGGAAGTTTATTAGAATAAAGGAATTAATGTCTTCTTGAAAGTTTTTGAGACAATTTCAGAGATTCTATGAAAAAGATAACTGATGCAATTGACCAGAAATTTTGACCATTATTATTTCTTGATTTTTTTTAATGATATATCATGCTTTTCTTGTCTTTTTCTTTTCTTTATTGATTTATTCACTTCCAAAACTTCTTGGCCTTGTGATTTTTAAAATTTACTGTGATGTAGTAGTAATTTTTAAGGACATACATTATAGGCGTAGAGTTGGAAAATTTCTTTGTTTTAGATGGAGGGAATTTTTCCCTCCAAAAAAAGGGAAAAAAAATCTTTCCCTCCATGTATTAAAATAACGGCGTTTTCTTTTCTAGACGCCACTAGTTAGCGGCGTCTGATGTCAAAACGCCGCTATATATCATAGGTGTAGAGTTGGAAACTTTCTTTATTTTAGGGGGAGAGAATTTTTCCCAAGAGAAAAAAAAATATCTCCCTCCATATATTAATATGGCGGCGTCTTTGTATCAAAACACCACTAAATGGCGGCGTCTTCATGTCAGACGCTGCTATAGTCAATTTCAGAAAATCATATAGCACAGTTTGACGAAACGCTGCTAAATAAACGCCTCTATATCAACGTTTTGTAGTAGTGTGTAAAGTATATGGTGACTTTTATTTTTTAACTACTACAAATTTTAAGTATCCATCCGTAAAGTTATTATTATAGTTATAAAGATGAAATTAAGACAAAATGGAAATTAAAAAAAAAGATTCATCAATAAAATAGAAATAGAAAAATAAATGTTGCTTGTGATCTGTTTTTAGTTTTTACTACATTCTTGTTTTTGAGCCCTCCGACAATGAGAATTAAATAGCATTGAATTTTTACTTGCTTGTTTTCACCATCATTTCTCGAACGCTCAACCATCCAACCTACTCTCTTTACAACAAATTTACATCGTTTTCGATAATTAGTCAATAAATTAATGAATTTTAAACTTCTTTAGCAAAATTACTAGTAGTAATCAAATTATTAACTTAGATGAAAAAAAATGTATAATGTATACTCCTGTATTTTAATGTGTTATTATTCATAGGGAGAATTGGAATAGAATTTGTGCTCCTTTTTTTTTTAGATAAGAATTTGTGCTCTTAATTAACAAAGAAAGCATATAGTAATTCTTTGAGCTAATTTGGTAATTCCTTGTTACTTAAAATTAATTTCACCTTAAAACTGAATCATTTTTTTTTAAAAAAATTAAAATTAAATTTTATAATGAAAGTTAGGTTTACTGACTATCCAACAATTAAAAGTAAATTTGGTCATTCAACTAATCAACTTCTGTTTGAGTCAACACAACTTTATCATCATATTCTGGGTTGTCATGATCAATATAACCTTCAAAGTTGACATGACGTAATATGAGAAGTTCATATATACATCAGTGAGTAATGAGTATATATATATCAGTATAAAGAGTTACACTATTAATTAAAAATAGTCAAATATGAGCATGAAATCTAATACTCTCAAAGAGTGTTACACTATTAAAAATTAAGACGACAAATCATCACTTGAATAGTTTCCCGGTTAAAATAGATATAAATTGCTTATCAAATATTACTACACTTTGGTATGGTTAATTTACTACACGGTGTGTTCAGAGAACAATAAATGGATTTGGGAACTGAACATTTCATGGACATTTCATTGTCACAATAAATTGGCTGAGTTGAGACCAAATTGGATAGCAATTGGAACTCCATTTATTTATTTCTAAGACATCATAGAATCTTTGCTCTTAATACTACAAAATTTAACAACAATATAGTAATATATATTCATCAATAAATTTTGTTTCTAACTCCAATTTAATTCTATATAGTAGTACTACTACAAAAACGCAAGTTGAACAACAATAACTAAAACTGATTCATTGAAGGTGAAGGTCATGAAGGTGAAGGTGAAGGTGAGTATTAAATTTATAAACATTAATTACTCTTGAGTATTCACTCCTTTAAATACTAGTACTACTACTCTTAACTAATAGGTGCATGTTATTACTACTCTTAACTAATATTTTTTTGCTACTAATGAATATGATATTGAAATGGACTATACAATAGGAGGTAGTCCTCTCCTTTCCAATAATCCCACTCCACCCATCCCAAGTTTCGAACCTGAGACCAGCTCCCACAAGAAATCCCACACTGGGGTGTCCCCTTGGGAACCTACTCTTAACTAATATATGAAAATCTATTTTATTAACTATCGGATTACGGGAGAGGAGAGAGTTACCTCCTTATTGTAAGTTGTAACTCATTTAAATATCATATTCATGAGTAGTAAAAAAAAAGTCTATTTTCAAATTATTTATCTCATTACTTATGAATATTATTCAATGTTACTTATTTACTATTTATTAATAAATACATTTATCCCACAAATTAAAAAAGGCTATATACTAATTAGATTCGATTTTTATATTCATTTTTCCCCTAAAATTGTATATATTGATTTAATAGACAAAATTATATTTCGGTCAAAAGATAAAAAAAGGACAATATTATATTCTATATATTTCATGTTCAAGCTAATAGTGTTAATCAATAGTACTTATATTAGGTTTAGATTAATTCAAAATTAAGCTACATCAAACCACAAACGAAAAAATTATGGAAGAAATTTTTTCCGTATCTTTTTATTCACTTAACTCGAATATAAAACTTTACATAATGAGATATTGAGCTCTTTTAACTTAATTCGAATTCTTTCCACTCAACATGCATGGATAATATTCTATATGAAATGGTAGTCGGTAGATTCATGTATTACTAATTATATATATTATAAACCGTATCCAACGTCCCTCTCGGTTTACAAAGCACACCACCCTCCATAATAGTCCCTCCCACTTTCTCATCTTGAATTCAAAATCTACAACTAGTACTTATTACTTTACAACTTTTGCCACCTTCCAAACACTTACTATTACTGTCAAAATAGTTTCAAATCAAAAATTAGAAATTAAAGGAAAATGAAGAATGAAGAATCTTTAAAATCTTCCATGAAAGCACTGTTTTATGGGAACATTTGCATCATGGGTACCACCACGACAAACTTCAATATTTTGAAGGAGGAAACCCCATTAATTAAATCGAATCAATTGGGTCCCTATTCCTTAACATGTTCAAACCCCAATTCAAACCCAAATCCCTACCAAACTTCTCTCACATAATTAAACTAATTAATTAACTTCAAATTATAGTACCTATTCTTTTAATTTAATAAAAGTATTCAAATAGTACTTTTTTTAACATGTAATTCTTTCCGACAATTGTGTCAAATATGTTCACGTAACTTTAAATTATAATAGATTTTTTTTTCAACACAAGATAAAGTAATTGTATAAAAATCTCATTACAATCATAGAATTTATGATAAGAAATCATCCGATCGATCTAAAATCTCTAGATTCGGATTAATTACGTTAAATGCTTATATGCTATAAATTTTTCCCCATAAGTTTAAAAGTCTCTTGAAAGAAAAAGGTTGTATAAGTCGAGAATCAAACTTTAAGTATGTTAGAAGATTCAACTTCTAAGGTCGTGTATCTGTAACCGTACATTTCACCACTGTTTGATCATTTTACCATTATTTTGGGTCTAAACGGAACTTAAGTGTAAACTCCGTTTCAATCGATGCTCTAATAATCTCATTTGTACAGTACCTAATTTAATCTATACAGTGTAATCTCATTTATACAGTTATTAAACAGTGTTAATCGCACCGCTCTACCAAACGCAGCCTAAAGCAAAGAGGTGGATCCCTAATTTATACGAGTATTAGACATTGGGTTAACAATAGTTTGTTTGTTCAAAATTGGGTTATCAATAGTTAGATGAATGATTTAGACCTTCAAACGAAGATTTTGGTACAACAAAATTCTAGACTATATTAAGAAGAACCCCTAATAAATACAACGAGAAAAAAAAAAGTTAAAGTGCAAAAACTAAAAAAGAAAGAAAAATAAAAGATGGAGGGCAATATGGTCAGAAAAAGAACCTGTCCCTTTTTAGGAGTTTTCGACAAATAGCCATTGAAAGAAGATGAGGTCCACTGTAACATGTTTGAATAGGAAAAAAAGAAAGTTACTACGAATTACGAAAGATAAAAAATAAAAAATAAATTGAAGTAAGACAAAAAGTCAAAAACATAAAATCTTTTTCTAAGATTTGAACCCAAGACTTTGAACTGTTTTCATTATAGTGTCAACCATCGTTAATCCCACGTCGGTTCTATTTTTTGTTTTAAAATTTTGAACCGTTAATCAACGCCGTTAAAATACTATACAAAAGAAAAAGCTTTTAAAAAAGTTTACAAACGTATAGGAAGACTCGTACACCGCTACATGATTAGCTACAATACCGAAATGCTAATCTATAAGCCAACAAACCCCTTCCCCAACAAACAAATCCAGTGAAATCTCATTACAATTCAAATAAATCTCTATATCCAAAAAATTCAACCAAAACTAAAAACTATACCATAAATAAATTACATATATACCTACCAAATAAACAAATAAATTACAAACAAACTCACATCCCGTGAGAGTTGAATCTAAGACCTCTTGATTTATGTAGGTTGGAACTGAGAGTACAGTACTCTACCACCAGGCCAAATGTCTGATGGCAACTTTAAGAAAAGTTTGTTTAGATAAAAATTGGGCTAAACAAACACTAAATATATGTTATACACTACATATTCTTCCTTTTTGTGGGATTTTTATTTAATTCAAGGTTGAAAAAGTTGTAAACATTAAAGTACGTTTAGTGGTAAAGCATGATAATCATGGTATTATTATTTTAAAAGATTTTGTTGTTAGAATTTTAGACAAAACATAATTAAGATAATAACAATTGTGTTATTCTTAACACTTTTGTCTTTCCTTTACTAAAACATCTTTTTTTTTTCATTCTTTTCTTTTAGTACTCATATTTTTGGTCATGATATTCTCCTCACGTATACCAAGTTTTATTCCTTTTATTCTCGCTTTCACTTATTCTTTTCTCTATTTTAAGCGAGAGAGGATTAAAGTTAGGCTTACTAAAGAAAATAGATAGACACATACATCTAATGTAGCAAAAAAAAATAGACACATACATCTAGCCTTTATTTTGGACAAAAAAAAGATAGACGTACATACATCTTAATAAATTGAACACTTAAATTTTGTACTTTTCTTTTCTTATTCTTTTTGAGGAATTTATTTTTATTAATCCTTGTAGTTTATTGTGGGGTAATTAGAGTTAGAGGTAGTAAAATGAAGCCGAGCTTGAGAATTGTCCAAATCCAAATCCGATTTGATGGAAAAAATTCAATGGTCTAAATCCAATCGAACTTGAATTCAAAATAATTCGACGTAAAATGAAAATTAAATGAATTAAACATATTTTAATATGTACAATTTTTTCAACCTTGAATCAAAACTTGATAAAACTCGAACCTAACTGAAACCATTTTATTGGCATGTCTAATTCGAGTTATTATAGTTGTTGTTGGGGAAAAAACAAAAGGATATCTCATTCAACAATATTAGTTTTTGATTAAGGGAGGTTGATCAATTAGTTAAATATTGTAGAATGCTAAACACATTGAATGGAATGTAATATCTATTCTAAATTCTAATACATTAGTTCCATATATAGAAGTATAGTGTTATTGTCATTGATTTCTCAAAAAAAAAAAGAAGTTTAATTGTCATTGACTATAAATTACACTTCAAAAATATTGGGTCATCAAACAAACAAAAAAATCTGACCATTTCTTGATCAAATAGTAGTAGAAGTATTCAAAATCCAATTCTTGTACGAAAGGATATAACTTAATGACGACAAACCCCATTAATAATTCAGATCTTATTGTTAAGTAGAAAACTAGAAAGATCTTATTTTATTGGAATACATAAATAAAAAATACTCCATATCTTAGTGTTAAGTAGTTGAGCTACAACATTACATGTTCAAAAGCATTGATAATAATTAAGAAATTGGCTTAAATTAATACATACATTATTGTTATAATCAAAGTTTTAATATCTCACTAACTAACAAATTTGAGAATTTAACAGTTGGAACTTGAAAAGACATTTTTTAATACATTTTGTTAATTTACAATTAGTACAATCTCTTTTCATATTAAAAACATGATCAATAAGGCAATTTTCTTTTCCTATTTTCAAATCATTTAAGAAGGTATGTTAAACCTAACAAAGATTTTCGAAATAAAATAGTAACTGCGATCGATTGAAATATGTTTATGCTCATTTCTTTAAGTTTATTTAACACATGTTGTTGGGAGAGGAATCGGGCCCTGTCTGCTTCAACAAAGCCCATCAAGTAGCTCATATACATGTCGGACACCAATCTGAACCCAAAAGTCTAGACTGATGGTTTTTCGGGTTCTTCATGTATATATGCCACTCAAACAATCCATCTCTTTATGATGTGAGATGTTTCCCTCACATGTGAATCCCTAACAATCTCCCCTAATTCACTTGTGAGTCCTCAACTCTCCCCCATGTGGCCCAACCCATCAAGTCTTAAGCCAGTTACCGGCCATCCAAGACTTAACCCCTAGAGTGGTGCAAGCTACGAACACTCCACAATCGCACGCCCTGGCCTGCTGCCAACCAGGTTTACCGTATTCATGGGCCACACCGATCGAGTCTAATCAGACTCTGATACCACTTGTTGGGAGAGGAACCGGGCCCTATCTGCTTCAGCAAGGCCCACTGAATAGCTCATATACACGTCGGACACCAACCTGAACCCAAAAATCCCCTATGGTTTGAGGTTGGTTATATTGTATTTCAATATTAATATTAATATATAATTAATTCGTTTAATTATAAGATTATTAAAGCATATGATGGAATTATAAAGTAGGCTAAACTTTAGTTGGCAATAAGATTTTGTACCAAATTATTATTATTCTTTCATTATTATTATTATTCTTTCATTTAATAAAGATTTCCCAAATTCCCAATATCTTAATTGGTTCAATAATCAATACTAATTTTTTTCGGGTTAGAACCATAACAAGTTAAATCTCTTCCAACAAATATGTTTCTAGGTGAGAACTTATGTTCTTACTTTTGTTCAGTAGAATCCACTTATAATTTTAACCAATCATTGTTATATTTTAGGAGTACCAAAATTAATTTCGTGTCTATTTATCTTTACAATAATAATAATTTAGTGATAAAAGTATGTATATATTAATGGAGAAAAGCATATATATATATATGATTTTGTATTGATTTGATAATGAATTTTCGCCATGAGGCATTTGGCCTATGGTAGAGTATTGGACTCTTAATTCTAGCCTATCTAAACCATGGGGTCTTAGGTTCAATTCTTATGGAATGTGAGTTTGTTTGTAATTTGTTTCTTCTTTTGGTAGATGGGTAGTTTATTTATAATATAGTTTCTTTTTTCTTTTTTCTTTTTTTGAGAAATAAATAATGTCATTAAATAGAAAGATCGGGATTATACACACCGGGTGGCAAGGACCCGCACCACACATGATCAGCTCGTAAACTTGCTAACCGATGTGCCAATACATTAGTTTCTTAGTTGTATGGGCATAGAGATTTATTTGAATTATAATAAAATTTTACTGGGTTTGTTTGTTGGGAAAGAGGTTTGTTGGCTTTGTAATCCCAATCTCTTTAAACCAAGAAATGAGAATATTCTTTCCTAAAAAAAATAATGAATTTTCGATTTAAACATCCATAATTTTAGTTTACATAATTATTATTATCACCATAATAATATATATTTGATCTAAACAGGAGCTTTATAAATTAGAATTTAGAGCAATATATATATTATACATTTTCATTTCTTGGTTTAAAGAGAATAAGAAGACTCGTACATTGCTACCCAGTGAAATCTCATTACAAATTACAATTTAAATAAATCTCTATGTCTAAATTAGAAACTATATGTTAAATAAACTATCTAGCTACCAAATACACAAACAAAGACTTAACCCAAGACTCCACAATCTGGATAGGCTGGAACTAAGAGTCTAATACTCTACCACCAGGCCAAATGGCTGATGAAATTATATTATCTTATATTATTTAGACTAATATTATATTATCCTTTCCTATTGAATTAATTTTGGCCAATATTTTTATCTCAAAAAAAAGTTTTGGCCAATTTTTTTTTGGCACCAAGAAAGCAAAAGTCCCGGCCAATATTTAAAAAGAGAAAAGAAAAGAAAAAAAGAAATGTAAAAAAAATGTTAGGATAAGGTAACGCCGTGAAAGAAGAAGAAAAGAAGCGTTAAAGTTAGAAACTGAAAAAACTGTCCCTATAAATAACCAACAACTCAACATTACAAAGAGGAAAGAGTGGAAAAAATTAAAGGAAAATAAAAAAAAGGGAGAAAAAACAGCTTTCAAAGTCTGAAGGCCTAAATAAAAGGAAAATCACAGAAAACATTTCGTCCGTTTTTAAGACACTAAAATAGAAGAGAGAGAGAAGAGAGAGAAACTGTAAGAACACAAAGAAAAGAGGAAGAGGGAAGGAAGAAGAAAAAAGGGTTTCAAGATCTTGTCAGATCAAGCTAGAAAAACTGTAAGAGAACAAAAACATATATACCAAAGTTCTTATCTTTTCTTTTATTCTGGGTTTTTGTTTTTGTTTTTGGTTTTAACATAAGCAATGTGGTTTGATCCGTTTAACTAGTCTTTTCTTCTTGTTGCTGTCTTCTTCAAGGTATTTTGCTTCAATTTTTCATACTGTTTTCTGGGTTTTTCTCAAAACATTTATTTATCTCAGCTGTTTTTTAAGGTACAGCAGTTGTTTTGTGGGGGCTTCCTTTTTTTTGTGTTAATTTTCTATAATGAATGTTTGCTGAGACATTAAGAGTCTTGGTAAATTTTTCTCTTCTCTTTATCCATCTGGGGTTTTTCAATTATGGGATTTCTCATTTTGGTCTACAGGTGTTGGATTTGGCATTTGCTGAATTTTTTTAGCTCTCCTTAGTTAAATGTCTAAGTCTTTTTCTTTTGTTTTTCTTTTGTTTGTTTTATTTCAATGTTTGGGCCAGAAATGAGGAGTCTTGCTCAAGCTTTCTCCTTTGTCTTGTCTTTTGAATTCTGAGTTTTGTTATTTTTGTGCTGAAAATTTTGGATATGATGGTGTTTTTTTTTTAAAAAATAATTGATGGGTTCTTTGGTTTAAAGAAAAACTTGTGTTTTTGCTCATGCATGATTTCTCCTTTTCAAATTGATGGGTTCTTTGGTTTATGGTTGTTATAAATATTTTATTTTTTGAGGGATTAGCTTATCTTCTCTGTTTGTCCTGTCTCTGAATGAACCTTGAGTGTTTTGCTTTCTTTGAATTTTTTATTTTGATTTGTAAGCTAATTTGAAAGCTGGTGCAGTGTTGTTTTCCTTTTTCCTGCTTTTGGCTTCATACATATTAACTTCTCTTTTCATTCAAGAAGAAGAGATTTTGTTTCTTATTCTTTTTGTGCAAGATTTTGTTTCTTATTCTTAGATATATTTTCCTTTCTGTGTGAATTTCTTCTCACAATCATATGTAAAGGGGACAAGTCTTTGTACTAAAGCTGAGTCTTAAATTCCATATGATGTCTATTTGGACATGATAAATGCTCTTCTAGGTTCTTCTTTGGGGAGTTCTCTGGTCACCTTTTTGTATCCCAAGGTGAAACAAAGTGAAAGTATTTGTAAGGTTTGGAAAAGAAAAGGGATTCTTAGGGAATAAAAGAGTTTTATGATTTTATCACTTGATGTGTATTTTGTAGCTGTTGGAAAGCTTCCACATTAAGAGGAGACAAACTTGGATAGGAATAAAAGTAAAAGTTATTATAGTACTATTTATTTAATCATAGCTAGGATTACAATTTTTAGCTCAGATGGCAAATTCTACTGCAGATCATGTGTGGATCTACTTGAAAATAGGCTTTATTGTGGTATCCTGGTTTTCAGTTTGTGGGTTTTACATGTCATTTTTAAGTGCAGTTCTTGTCTTGGAAACATGATATTGCCAGCTAAGAGTGGTTCTTCGTATGTGTCTTTAAAGCTTAACATGTTTAGTGGCCACTTTGTTTGAGATTTAAGTACTTGAGAAATCTGATGCATATTTAAATATACAAAATTGTGTCATCTATGTATCTTTCTTGTGTCCTTTTTTCTTCTTTGACCTATCCTCTTAATGTAATATATATTAGCATATGAATGAAATTAGCTTTTTCCCTGAGCTAAAAGATTTTCGTTTTCATGCATGCTGATGCTCAACTTATTTGTATTGCAGTCTGATGGGCAGGGAACTCACTGATGTTCACATGGACAAGAAGCCAAATGGTGTAGTGAAACCAAATGGTGTGGTAAAGTCAAATGGTAATCCAAAAATTTCAGAAGGCATCGAGTCAAAGAACTATGATGTCAAGGAATGCACTGCAGAAAACTCAGTTGTTGACAATGGTCATGAGAAGTCTAGTGACGATAAGTTAAGTTCCCCCCCATCTAAATCTAGTCCTATTGGAAATGCTCATGTGCGCATCACTTCGACAAAAACTGGTGCAAATGGCATAGCAAATGGTGACTCTACACCTTCCCCCACTGCTACAAAGAATTCAGAGGTAATTAAACTCTTCGGTTGGATGAAATTTCTGATTTAGTAAATACAATATGGACATGTAGTTGGCTTAAATTTTTATCTGATTCATTGGAGATTTACCTAGGCTAAGAACCCTGACTAGCAATGTTCAAAATGAAAGCCCTAACCAGTAAGAAAATGATATGCGTTTGATGCAGTGAAGTTTCTAATTAAAATTTAGAAATAATTAGGAATTTTTCTTTCCCATGCCTATCTGTAATTGACAGTCTTTTTGACACGCATTATATGACATTGTTGAAATCTGAAAATTGATTGCTTGCATGGTTCTGATCTTTTACCATTTCTTTCAGCCAAGCTCTCCTATGACTCCTTTGATGGCAAGGAAGGCATTGCATTCTTATGACAGGAAGCATCCTGATGAAGAAGATAATTGGTCTGTCACTTCTTCGTATCCTCTATTCGGTGTTAAGAAGTTGAAATATGATTCTATGAGATTGTTGTTAACTATTATGATTACTATTATTATTTTTGTTGCTGAGGACTTCTTATCCAAGTCCAAAGTCTTCCTATACCTATAATTCTCTTTTATTGGTAACTTTTCTTGGGGAAGGGTGGTGCAATTGGCTTGTTTTAGTTGAATTTTCCTTAGCTATGTCTAGTACTGCTGCTTCTGTTCGAACTGCTAGATCGAGGGTAACTATTGGAACAGCTCCAAGTTTTAGAAGTGCTGAACGTGCTGAGAAACGGAGAGAGGTATATTTTTGGTGAAATGGATTTTATTTACATACTTTTTTCATTCATTTATTTTCTTACTCCATTGCATTTTCAAGGTATCCTGATTTTATTGTCTTTTCCTTACAGTTTTACCAGAAGTTAGAGGAGAAACACCAAGCTCTGGAGGCAGAGAAAAGCCAAGCTGAGGCCAGGACCAAGGTACTCTGAACTGAAGTATCTCTTCTGTAATATTTGTGTTCTGCTGGACAGTCATAGTGTATCATTTACATAGATTCAGATAATTAACAAAATTAGCCCTCCTTGCTTTCTTTCAGGAAGAGCAAGAAGCAGCTCTTAAGCAGCTTAGAAGGAACATGGTTGTCAAAGCAAATCCAGTACCTAGTTTCTACTATGAAGGACCTCCACCGAAGGTCGAATTAAGAAAGGTAGTCTATTAAATCTTTTCTCCTTGTTCTTCCATGAGTCCTTGAAGTAGCAAGATGGGATGACATTACCCTGTTGTTATTAATTGATTTGGGATGAAAATTAAAGACATACCTGGACAAAAGTTGGAACCGGTTTAATTCATATGGAATGGCAATGATTTGGGCTTAGAAAATTATTTGAAGTAAAATTGTTTAAAATTTACTTTTCCTGTAGTTGCAAAGACCTGCCACCTACCAATCAAAGAAGGTTTTTCTGCTAAGACATCAAATTTGCCTACATGCTTGCTTTAAACAAAAACTTTTTAGGTTTCATGCTGCTTTGGTGTGTGATGAAACATTTCATTCTTGCTTTTATTTCGTTTCAGGCTCCATTGACTCGGCCAAAGTCACCAAATCTTACCCGGAGAAAGAGCTGTGGTGATGCAATCCACTCATCTGAGGAAGGAAAAAGCTGTTGCCGGACACACCGCCATAGCTTGGGCAGCCATAGGGAATCATCCTCTAATGCATATGCACTCAAAAGCAAGGGGCAGATCGGTGCACAGAGCAGTAATGGTACTGGCAAGGTGAAACCTCGGGTGAAACCAGTAAAAGAGCAGAACAATGCTAACATCACTGTTCACTCATGAACAACTCGTTTTTACTAACACTTCTTAAGCGGGGAAAAAGGGTCTTCAAGTTTCTGTAGTGCCATTGAATGTCCTGAAAGGAATTAGCCTGTTTCTTTTCAGCAGAGATGACTTGTTTTTTTTTCTTTGTCAGTGGTTTGCGTTGATGTGAAATGTATATGTTTTGTAAGTTATATCGTTACATATCTTGTTATATATGAAAGAGTTATTGATTCTAATGTGGATCAAATTGCCTTGCTTTGCCTGATAATTTCTTGATTATAGACTGTAATTTTCCTTTCTTTTTCTTTTTTTTTTAATGAAGTAGGCTTTGTTAACCCCATAACAAATCTGTATCCATGAACTTTTTTGCCCATGAATGAACTTGAAATAAAAGATTTTTGCAGTAGAAAATCAGGGTTTTTTGCCAAAGCAAGGATACTTCTAAAACCCTTTTAGTCTTCTCTGTATTTTTCTTAGCAAGCTGGACAAATTCTCACAATTTGAGTTAAATGAATTTGTTCTTCAATGCAATATTACAATTACAAAGTCATGAATCATGATGGATCCATATTTATAAATAAACTCCAAAATTCCCCTCTAAGATTTTTTTTTTTTAAAGGAGCAAAGAAGTAAAATAAATTAATCTTTAGCCTTCTTTCCATTACATTATTATTATTACAAGTTACACGAGAATAAAAATAGGATAAGACACTATAAAATGAACTGGTTCTGTTGTTAGTTATCCCTCCCTCCAAAAAAAAAGAAAGAAAAATCCATGGCACTTTCAACTCTCTCCAGTTTTTCTTCTTCATTTCTCTTCCCTCTCAAAACCCCAAAACCCTATAAACCCCCAAAACCTCTGACGATAACTTGCGGTTCAAAAGAACCAAAAAAACCTTCCAAAAATTCTCAAAGACCCAATCCCAGAAGCAGGAAAAAAACACCGTATGGGACCTCAAGGAGGTCAATTCTCAAGAAAACATTCATCCAGGAGCAGGTCACGTTCACTGCTCCTGTTTCTGATGACCCTCACGTGGGGATTATTGGTGGAGGAATGGCTGGTCTTCTTTGTGCTTTGAGCTTGGAGAAAAGGGGTGTTAAGTCCACTGTTTTTGACACGGTTGGTTTCTGTTTTTGGTTATTCTATGATTTGGGTTTCGTTTGTTTTTTTTTTTTTTTAGTTAATTGTTGTTCTTTAAGGTAGCTTTGTCCAAAGCTTTTTGCTCTATGAAAAAGGAAATTTTTGGCTCTTGCAATGTATGCGAAAATCCTCATTTTTTTTTCTTTTCAATAATTTAGCTGCTTTTGGTGAATGGAAAGAGATATTATTTAGGTTGTACTTTAGTGTATATGTCAATATGAGTTTGGACTTTGGAGTTAGCTCAATCATTCTGTAATGAAGGTTTGTCTTTGAATTTCTTGTCATATGGTCGAAAATTAGAAGGCTTCATTTTCTGTTTGTATTTATTGAGCGAATTTTTTAAGAGCTGCATCCATATTGTTTTGTCAACTTTCTGTTTCAAGATTGTCTTGGCGTTAATCAAATCTCAGATTGAAATCTTCTATTTTCAATTTGACTACTGCATGCTTTGAATTGTTCTTTGGATAAGAAAAATTGCAAGACTGTTCAATGAACTTATATTGAAACTCTGCCATGCTTTAGTTATGATCAATTACATGTTTTGGACCTGCTTTTCATCCAAGTGAATATGATTCAACCTTTGGCTGTGATTTTTTTCTATTACTGTTCTTCCTAATCATTTGCATTGTAATGCTATAAAGCAGATTGGAAGATTGCAATTAACATGGTTTCCTGTTTGTTTTTCCATCAAAGGGAATGCATGGTTTGGGAGGAAGAATGGGAACTAGGCTCATTGAGCCCCAAGGACTTATATTTGATCATGCTGCTCAGTTCTTCACTGCGAGTGATTCTCGGTTTGCTGAGCTAGTTGATTATTGGTTGGAGAAAGGTTTGGTTCGAGAGTGGCAAGGTTTAGTTGGTGAACTTGAATTGGGTGGTCAGTTTACTCCTCTTCCTTCATCACCACGAAAGTTCATAGGTGTTAAGGGGATGCGTCCTTTAGCGGACACATTAATTTCCCAGGTGATTACTTTGATTTACTTTATTCCTTTTGTGATTTTTATAGAGCTTAGTTTTCAGCCCAAAGGAAGGCTTAAATCTTTTTGAAAAGGCTTAAATCTCAGGTGATTGATTGGTTTGGCATATTAACTGTGGCCATAGCTGAGTAAAGTTTGATGCTTGGTACAGACTTCTATGGTAAATGTGGTGAGACCTTGCTGGATAAGTAAACTTGAGCCATTCAATGGAATGTGGCACTTGAGTGAGAATGGAAAACCTCAAGGAAAGTTTGATGCGATTGTTATTGCCCACAATGGTAGTCCTCTGCCTCCATACTTTTATCAGTTCCATCTGTCTTAGTTCTTCTTTGCAATTATGTTTGCCTCTTTACTTGTTCTTCTCTGAAAATCTAGATAGGGCGGCAAAGAAAGCCATAAGTAATAGGTAAAAGTCTCACAGTGCAGCATATTCAATGTTTGAAATTATTAATTTGGAGGCAGATCAAAGCATGCTCTAAGATTAGTCACGAGCTGTTTTGTAGGCTTAAAAAGGTTGGCCTGAAAACTAAATATTCCAACTATTTTAGGGTAAAACAGTGTGGTATTCAATGAACTGTTTCAGTTTTATAATTATTTAGAAAATAATCAGTGATCTATAATTATCTAGAAAATAATCAGTGATCTATAATTATCTAGTTTTTGATAAACTTCATTTCTTTTATAAGCCGGTAAAGGTTTGTCTAGTTTTTTTCTGGATAGATTGATGAATATTGGCAATACTTCTCCATGTAATTGACAGGAAAATGTGCAAATCGCTTGCTTGCTTCATCAGGTTTACCTCTGATTGCTAGACAAATGAAGGTACATCCTTATTGGTATTAAATTTTCTTATTTTGGATGCCTCCATATTTATTCAACTATACCTGCTTTCTTTTGTTTGTAGAGGTTAGATTTGAGTTCTATTTGGGCCCTTCTCGCTGCATTTGAGGATCCCCTTCCGATTGAAAATGGTAAAGTGACATTTGAAGGGGCCTTTGTGAAGGGAGTTGATTCTGTCTCTTGGATGGCAAACAACTCAATGAAGCTTTTAGATGATTCTCAGGGTAATAGTCCTCACTGTTGGACTTTCTTCAGCACTGCAGCCTATGGAAAAAAAAACAAGGTTCCTCAGGTTAGTTTTAAGCCAGAGAAACATACTGTTATTTTTCATGGAGCTCAGCACCAAGTATGCACACACAACTGCTTAAATTAATACTTCACAGCGATGTCCTGAATACCATGTTCAGTTGTGTCCATTGCCAACTAGTAAAGTACTATATTTGGTTTTGATTACCTAGATATGGCCCTTTAACTGATTGTAAGTTGTTAAAACATACCACCTAACTTCGGATTTGTCTTATAAATTCACTCACTTATCCCATTTGTCAAACCTTTATAAAATCATACTTTTATATTCTGTTTGTGATTCTAGCAAAAATAATTATGTTCTTCGAAGTTTTTGCTATATTTCAAATTGCATTACTAGGAAAATATACCTACTACAACAGCAGAGAAGGTGAAAACAAACATGCTGGAGGGTGTTGAAGCAGCACTTGGACTACCGAAAGACTCACTTCCAAAACCATTTTACACTCGAGTACAGCTATGGTAACAGTCTACTCTCTTTAAAATTACTCATGGATAAATTATTGTTTAGCATTACAATCAGTATAAACTGCTTCAATTCCAAAATAGCCTGTTGTCAATGATAATAGGAGCTACAACATTATACCCATTTCTCAGAAATGCCACAATAATGATGTCCAATCAAGAAAGGCTACATGCTTGAAGTATTAGTTTGTGCTTGCACCATAGATTCCTATGATTTTTAAAATTCATTTCTCTGTGTGGGACATGCAGGGGCGCAGCTCTTCCAACAAACACTCCCGGTATTCCATGTATATTTGATCCTCATGGAAGGGCTGGTATTTGTGGTGATTGGTTATTAGGATCAAGTATGGAGTCAGCAGCTTTAAGTGGCATGGCACTTGGCAATCATGTAAGTCCTGCTGTATTGTTTCTTTTTTAAAACTTATGCCATACCCTTTCCTTGTGATTGTAAATTGAAAAGAGCTTTCTTTTTAACCAGGCTGGTTTTTGGTATGATTTTAAGCATAAAACCTAGTTTGGATCATGCTCTAGCTGTAGCTAGCTCACCAAAGGAAATTGTGTCCCAAAATTACATTGCCTTGTTTTATTGTTCTATCTACATTCCAGTCCGAGAATCGAGTTTATTTCTGTGTTGCTGACTGAGGACTGATTCACAGGCTTCTTTTGATTCTTTAACACCAAATCACCTCTTGGTTATTATTGAATAAGTGTTCTGCATTTTATGATGCAGATTGCAGACTACTTACAAAGCGGTGGAGCTTCGCCTGAGGAGTTTGCTGTTGGTCTAGAGAAAGAATTTCAGCCAATTCAAGGACATGATATTGGACAATTTCCAGGGATGGATTCCTTGGGACAAGAAAATGAAATCCCAGTCCCAGAATATGAACTTGCCACTTAATTAAAACCAAAACCTCAAAACATTTTTGCAAATATCCTGTAAGTATAATTTAATTTACCCTTCTTCCATTTTCTTATGCAACAGCTGGAATTACTACTAATGTTCCTTTCCTCAATCCTCATTTCCAGATTTGGGGCAGTTCTTTGATACAAGTCAAAGGGAAACCACTTGAAAAGCAGCAGCAGATTCAGATTCTGAGGCATTCCCATTGATCAAAGCAACCTTGGGAAACCAGATATTGAGCTTCATTGAAGAAAATTTTTGTTCTACCAGAATCACTTTGAAATTTTGGGTTTGCACCATTCCAAATTCACAAGTATATTGGAATTGGAAATGAACCCTTTACCATTTTCACATGGCAATAGTAGAAAAAATATGTTTGATTCATCTTTTTCTCTTCTTATTCTATAATTTCTGTTATTGTTCTTTTGATACATAAAGTTTATCCAGTCAAATTCCAGAAATTCCATGAAAGAAATTATCTTAAAGTCTGGTTTGGTCATTTTCCAGTCAAATTCAAAGAAGCCATAAACAATGGAAAATCAAAATTGTAGTCAAAATTTTGAATTAAACCAACTACTTCTTCATTCATATGTCAATTACTCAATTACCAAAGATCAAATTACAACCTAATTATCAATAACTAAAAGGAAAAATAAAAAAACAAGCTGTTTTACAATACTAATGAAAATATAAAATCTATCATTCTAAAATCCACGAAATACCCCTTCTTTCACCATCAAATTTACACCCTCTACCCATCTCTGCAAAACAGAAGCCACCTCATTTCTTGGCCTTCTTTGCCGCCGCTTTCTTAGCCGGCGATTTCACGCTTTTAGGCTTTTTGGCAACTGTCGGCTTCTTCTTTGGCGGAGCCTTTACTTTCTTCCCAGGCGAACTCTTTGTAGCCGTCTTAGCCACCTTAGTCGGCTTAGCAGCGGGCTTAGCTTTGGCCTTGGCAGTTGCAGTAGTAGCCTTCGATTTCGCCGCAGTTTTGGCCTTTGGCTTCACAGGAGTCGCAACTTTCGCTTTTGCCTTTGGTTTGGCTGCAGCTTTGGTTGTCTTAGGCTTCGGTTTTGGTTTCGCAGCAGTTGTGGAAGCAGATTTAGGCTTCGCGGCAGCGGCAGCGGCTGGCTTCTTCGCTGTGGCGGAGGCCGGAGGAAGCTTGAAAGAGGCCTTAACCTTGACGAGCTTTCCAGAAGCAACAAACTTCTTAATCTGAACATGTAAAAGCTTCTTAAAATTCGATGGCAATTGCTTATGCTGTTCTTCGATGAATTTCGCAATCGCATATTGGCTCGATCCTGTCCTCTCCTTCAAAGTAGCAATCGCTTCCGAAATCATCTGCAAAAAATTGAAAATCAAACAAATCAAATCAATAAATCAAATAAAAATCTCAAAGAGTAACAAACAAACAAAACTTAGGGGGTTTTAGAGAGAGAAAATCACCTCAAGAAATGGAGGATGTGAGGAAGCAGCCTTCGGTTTCTTAGCGGCAGCAGATTTCTTCTTCGCAGAGGGAGCGGCGGCGGAGTCAGCGGCGGCCATGATTCTTGACGAATTAACGAGATGAAAGCGCTTTGAAAATGGTCTCTTCGAATTCTTTGATTTGGTTAAGTTTTGCAGTGAAAGCGAGGGAGATTTTATAACGAAAATGGCGAAACGTGATTGGTGGAATATGAAATGACGCGGATCCAAGGAGTCGGTCGAAATTTTAAATATGGGACGTTGGATTGGAGTGTTATCAACGGCTGAGATTAGGAGTTTGGATAAGGTGCGGATCGTGGGAGGCAACGAGCCTAACAGGCTAAGAAAGTGGGCAATGAGTTAAGTTTTGAGGTTGAAATTATGAAATGAGAGTTTTGGTTTGTGCTTTTGTATTGATTTGAAATGCCTCTAAATTGAGATTTATTTGATGGGTTTTTATGAAATTTGATTTGATTTGAAGGTTAGGATCTTAGGGTTCTAATGAGAGTTTAATTGGGTGATTTGATAGAGAAAATTGAGAGAATTTTGAATTGGAAACCGAAGTAGTCAAAAGCATAGTATTTTGGATATTTGATGAGATTTTGGTCGATTTGAGGGAATTTGGTTTAATGAATTGGAATTCTTGAATCATATTTGATTATAAAAGTGTAAATGAGCTATTTGGTTCAAGAATTACGAAAATCCAAAAAGAAATTAGGTTTGAGAATGTGATCAAAACATGATTAAAGTTGAACATGTTTAATAGATGCCATAGTTTGACATAGCAATTGAATAACATCATTATATATTGAACTAATTTAATGAATTCAATTACTAGATATAAACAAGACTTTAATTCACAAATGGTTCATGATTGTTCTTGAGATATTACACATTGTAGGAATTCAATTGAAACAACTATAACACTATGAACACAAACTCTAATTATCCATTTATCAAAACATTTCTTCACTTGAATACCCACCCTTCCTTCCACCTTTTTTTTTAAGCAATATTAGAATAATTGAATTTCGATTAGTTAATAACTTCACAATTTTCAGAATACAAGTCATAAACTAGGATTAAGTACTACTATTTTGGGTTAATCATGAACATGAAGACAATGGGATCGATCCCTCCTCCATATACTATAGTGAGGCTTTGCCTCTAGGTAATGTAATTTACTTTCTCCATCTTTGTGATGATGAATCAAGAAGGAGTTTATAGAAAGAAATGTATCACATTGGACGTGTATTGATTTGACAATGGTCTGCATTTTCACATAGGATGTTAGTGGCGGATTTTAAGTGAATATCCAATCTGCCTAAAACTGTTTAGAGCGGATTTGGATAGTGATAAATAGATACATAGCGAATTTAGATAATAAAATAAATATTCATGGAATCGTGGCGGATTCGAAGTGATAGTGGATATTACCCATCGAATATATGCAATCCAAATCTGTTTAAAAACTGTTTGATATATTAAAAAAAAATCATGTTTTTTTTGGCTATGCAAACTCATGAGTACTAAGCACATTTTTTTTCTTTTATATTACAACTAAATCAAGCCCAATTTAAATTGGTTGGTAAACTTGAGTAACTCCATACTAAACTTTGTGAACTTTCTTGTTTATTTATTTATGTGTATAATTCCTCAACTTTATTGTAAACTTTTTATAATTTTGATTTGTGTGTGTTTTGAATTTTACAATAAAAAATAAGTTAATTTAGAGTTTTTTAGACATTAAATTATTATATAAATGATGATTAGTTAAAAATTCGGATTTTAAATGGATATCTGGGTATAAATAAATTTGGCAGAGTGGATGCAGATAGTAACAAACGATGGCGGAGCGGATTGGGATATGGTCTTTAAAAAATAAGCGGATATGGAGCGGATTAAGATATCACAAATATAAACAAATACGGATTCGAATAATGAGATTTTGTTAAATACCCACCCGCTAATTTTACTCCTCCTTAGAGCTGGCAAAATGAACACGAAATTCGAAACCCGCCCGAGGCTGAATCCGAAATTACCCGAATTGATCATAAAAGTCAACGTCCCGAACCCGAAATTACCCGAGCCCGATCCCGAACCCGAACCCGAAATAATTTGAATTTAATAATAATTTATAAAATAAAATATTTTATTGATTAGAAAAAAAACATATTTCCTTAATATTAAATAAAACTATTATATATATGAATATCATAAAATTTATATAATAATGATAACAATTAAATGATTCATTAATCAATATAAAAAGTGCTAAACTACTAAATATATATATAACTTATATAACTTAAAGCAAAAGACAGTACCCTTATAACTAATTAAAGTATATATATACTATATATTATTTTTAGTGACTATGGAAATTACTTAAAGGTCAAATTGAGGATTAATGTGGTGCCTCCTTTTGGCTTTTTTTGGTCTTTTCTCACTTTTCGCGTGACTAAAAAGGCCCTTGATAAATTTCCTCCCTTACTTTTCCTCCTGCCCTTTTTTGTAATTTACTATTTTTGTATTTATGATTAAGTGTGTTTTGATTATGTATTAATTGTGTGTGGATATTAGGATTTACCGATTCAACTCCTCTGCCGGAATTCCAAAAGATTGGTGCTATAAATGTATCTACCCGAGTTCATTAATTTAACAATTGCTATGGAAATTACCTAAAAGGCCATATTGAGGATTAATGTGGTGCTTCCTTTTGACTTTTTTTTTGTCTTTTCTCACTTTTCAGGTGACTAAAAAGGTTCTCGATGAATTTTCTCCCTTACTTTGCCTGCTGCCCTTTTTTGTAATTTACTATTTTTATATTTATGATTAAGTGTGTTTTAATTACATATTGATTGTGTGTGGATATTAGGATTTATCAGTTCAACTCCTCTGCCGGAATTCCAAAGGATTAGTGCTGTAAATGTGTTTACCCGAATTCATTAATTTAACAATTGCAATCAAAATTAAAAAATGACCGCAGCATACTATGTTTTTTTAGATAATCAACATACATTTCAAGCAACAATTAATATTAGTTTTATTTTGATGAATTATCTAGAGATGAAGGAGTAGAATATTAGCTTTATTTTGATGAATTACCTATAGATGGAGTAGAATTTAGGTAATGCACTTTTAGAATGAAAAAGAGGCCATATGTTTTGCTTTATATATGCGAATTATTTGTTTCGATGTATGAGTTTCTCCTAATTGATTAACTTACAGCCAATGCATTATCTTCTTTCTAACCGACTTAAACAACTAAAAAATTTAGCCCTAATAAGAAGATGACTGCAGCGCAAGCGCAGGCCGCCCTACTTGTAATTAATTAAATACATGAAATTTTATTTGTTTTTAAACAAATAAAGAGTCTACAAAAGCAAATGATGAAACATAAGCAAAGGTTTAAACCGAAAGTTTGTTCAATCTAGTACCTTATTTTAGTTCAGTTCAATCCCCAAAATTCTTTAGTAGTTCAATTAAGGGTCTATCAGCTTTTAATTTGTTTAATTTAAGAATTTCATTTTAATTATTTGTTTAATTTAATGCTTAATTTGTTTTAATTTGTAATAATTTAGAATTGATTAGTATTAATTAATTTAAATTAGTAATAAAGTATATGTATTTTATATTTCATTCAATTAATTTAAATGTTGCACGCAATTTAATAATGGTCGGTGACCATAGTCTTTCTGAAGAAGGGTTTTCATTTTTCAACGAGTGATCGAGTTTTCGGGACTCTCTGAATGTCTCTATGGATGAGACTGTTCTTTCGCTATTAATCATTTGTTAGTAACTTTTAACAATTATTCAATCTTTATATATATTACATATTGATAATAATGTTATATTATATTATTATATTATATATTATCAATAAACTTATAATATAAAAGATAAAATAATTATTTTTATTTAAAAAGAGCTTACACTTGAACCAGTATGAGCCGGATCTAGATCAGACTCTAAATATCGAATCGAAATAAAACCCGAGCCCGAACCTGACCCGAACTCGAACTCGAACCCGAACCTGAACCCGAACCCTACCCGAGACCGAACCCGAAAATATTCGAACCCAACATAACCCAGCCCGAAAATACCCGAATCCAACTTAACCCGAGCCTGAAAATACCTGAACCCGCCCAATTGCTAGCTCTGCTCCTCCTCTTGGCATATGATTTTTTTAATACTAATTTCTAAAGCTTCTGCAGAGTAAATACATATTATGATTAAGGAGTGGTTGTGGGAGAGTTTCTAGAGCACTTGGATTGGAAGCTAGTCTTCATGAATCTTAGATTGTATGTTTCTCCAAACATTATATAGGATACATATTGCTTGTTTTAAAAGCAATGGGGGTAGGAAGTCCATTAACTAAGAACATGGGCATACTGCTTTGGGGAGTTGGGGGTTGGGAGTCCTTATAATCCATGGGAGAGTTTTGAGATCTACTGATATTCATATCATAGATAAGGTGATAATTTGAAGGGCAAAACTGTAAAAGTGTTGAATTTGTCAAATGTAATTATTTTGACAAATTCCAAATTATACAATGCAGACAACAGTACTAATATGATCATAAAATTTCCATGTGTGGAACAAAAGAGCATAGCCATAATAATGACTTGGTCATTTCATTTTTCAAAAGAAATACCAATATCTACAATGCCAAAATCTTTAATCATCTTCCAAATATCTAGAGGAAATTCAACCACTCCCCCTCTATACTGTTAAACAAGCTAAGAACAAAATCAAATTTGGGTTAAGAAATCAAATATGGGGTATATCTTCATCTCATTGTTTCATTCCAAACCTTTTGCTCTGATAATAATGGGTTAAGAAATCAAATTTGGGTGGATTTGGAAATTCCAAAATCCTAGTGGAATCTGCATTTCCTCATTGGCTTGAATTGTTCAAAACAGTTATGCCTACTGTCAAGAGTAATTTAATACAAACTTGCAAGCAAAGCTTTGAGTTAATGGGTTGCTATAAAAAATGGCATTGAGAATCCAACACCCTATCCAATGTTTGGTTGGTAAAATCTAGCTCATGTTTGGTTTTTGGAATTCCCCCAACCCAATGTCCCAAGCCCTACATTCAAAATTAACAAGAAATTGCATTAGAAACCTACCCAAATCCATTCATGCAAGTCTTGCCATTTTTATAATGAAAATTGAAATTTCTAGCAAATTAAATTTGGGAATTGGCTTGCAAATAAAGGCAAAATATTGTTTTTGCTAATTCTAATTCAAATAAAATAAGTTGAAGCAATTGAAAGTTGAAATAGTTAGCCTTCAAACAAAAGGCTAGAATTCATGTTACTTCCATTCCATCTAAGAAAAAAATACAACAATAACAAGATTTAAGAAAAAAAAAAGGAAAAAAAGAACCCCATAATCTATTCTTTTGGGTTAGTCTAAACCCATTAACCCTGTTTTACAAAATTAAAAATTACAATCTATCATCATTATCAAATCCCAGAACTACCCCTCTTCAGCTTCAAAATTTACAACATTCTACCCCTCTGCAAACGAAAAAAAACATCCCCATTTTCCTCACTTCTTAGCTTTCCTTGTTGCCGGTTTCTTCGCCGGAGATTTCACTGCCTTCGATTTCTTTGTCACTGCTGCTGCCTTCCTCTTTGCCGGAGTTGTTACTTTCTTTGTTGGCGTACTCTTCTTGGTTGTCTTTGCTACCTTAGCTGGTGGCTTGGCTACGGGCTTAGATTTAGCCTTGGTTGTCTTCGCCGCCGGTTTAGCAGCCGCCTTGGCAGGCGCAGGTTTAGCTTTTGTCTTAGTTGTTGTCTTTGCCGCCTTAGCCGCCGGCTTCGCTGCAGCTTTAGCCTTAGCCTTTGGAGTAGCCTTCGGTTTCACGGCGGCTTTAGCTTTTGCCTTCACAGGCGTAGCAACCTTAGTCTTGGCTTTTGGTTTGGCTGCTGCTTTAGTTGTTTTCGACTTTGGTTTCGCAGCGGGGGAAGCTTTAGGCTTGGCGGCAGCTGGTTTCTTAGCAGCGGCGGTGGCGGATGGCAGCTTGAAAGAGGCTTTCACTTTAACGAGCTTTCCAGAAGCAACGAACTTCTTAATCTGAACATGTAAAAGCTTCTTAAAATTCGAAGGCAATTCCTTGTGCTTTTCTTCGATGAATTTGGCGATCGCATATTGACTCGATCCCTTCTTATCTTTCAATGTAACGATCGCATCTGAAATCATCTACAAAAAATGAAGAACCAAGAAATTAAACTAAAATTCGACCAAAAATGTTAACAGAAACAACGAATTTAGGGTTTTCATAGACAGAAAATCACCTCAAAGAATGGAGGATGAGTAGAAGCTGATTTCGGCTTCTTAGCTCCGCCGGCTTTCTTCTTCACGACGACATCGGCGGCGGTTTCTGCAGCGGCGGGTTCAGTTGCGGCGGCCATGAGTCCAGTCAGCGAATTAAACGACTTGAAAAAGATTTGAAATTTCTTCTTTTTTTCTTCGTTTGGTTAAATTACAGTTAAGGCAAGACAGATTTTATAAAAGAAATGCTGAAAGCTGATTGGTCGAAATGGAAATGACGCGGATCGATGGAGTTATGGAAAATTTTAAATTTTGTCCGTTGATATCAATATCATCGACGGTTGAGATTAGGCGTTTGGATAAGGTGCGGATCGTGGAGGGTGAAGGGAACAGGGGTTTGAGGTTGAAATGAGAGTTTAGGATTGTGTTTTTAAGTTGAATTGCAATGCCGGTAAACTGAGTTTTACCTAATGAAATTTCATGAAGTTTGATTTTCTGTTTAATTTAGGATCTCAGGCTTCTAATGAGTGTTTAATTGTGAAATTTGGTTAAGAAAATTGGGAGAATTCGGGGTTCGAATCCGAAGTAGTCGAAACTAGGGTTTTTCAGGAGTTCAATCAGATTTTGGTTAATTTTGAGTGGATTTTGTTACATGAATTGGGATTTTTGAATCATGTATGATAGTAGGGTTCCAATGGAGTCATTTGGTTCAAGAATTACAAAATTACGATAAGAAATGGGGTTCGAGATTATGATCGAAACATGATGTAGGTTGAACAGGTTTAAGAGGTGTGATAGTTGATGATACTAAACTCTAATCAATCTTACCATTTTAAACTAATGATTCATTCTAATGACTTCAATCATGTGTAAACAAGATTCTTATGCTTCAAATAGTTCAACTTGTTCATCAAATTGACCACATTGTGAGTTTCAAATCAAAACAACAAGAACACCATAAGTAGAACTCAAATGTACCCATGGAGAAAAGCACACATTCTTGAATGTGTCCAATATTTGTCCATGCAACTTAATAATGTTCAATCTTTAGTGAAAAAACATCTAAATTTTCAGCTTATGACTAAAAGATCAAGAGAAATATTGGGTTTTTCATGAACAAAAGAAATACAACAAAAATGTTTGTAACAAAAGCAAATTGCAAAGCTAGGGAAAAGCAGGTCTTGTCCTGTTATCATGTGTTCCTGTCAAAACTGGTCATGAACAAGAACATGGATGTGAGACAGTATCTAATCATGTTTTGAAAAACTTTAATTGTTCAAGAATCAGTTTTGAGATTGAAAACTATGAAATTAACCCAAAAGATTAGCTTTACAAGCTTTAACATATACATAGATGAACCAAAAGTAAAAAGTAGTAAAATATGAATGAGCCAATGAACTAGCTGATGAAAAAACCAGAATCAAATTGCCTTTCTTTTGCTTCCAAGACATGTTATGATCTGAAACAACCTGTTTAAACAAACATTTCTGACATCTTTAAATACTTGTAACTGGTTTGGATTAAACGAGAACGAATCGAGAAAGTTTTAAGAGTATAGTTACTGTTATTAGAATGAAATTAGTCTCATGACTCATGCTGCCATGACTACAGATAAAAAGCTCAATTCTCAAATCTATAAATCAATGAAAAGTTTTAATCATCCCCATGAAAACATCAAATTACAATTGAATTTGGGTTGCAGACAAGAAAAAAGGTGACTGTTTCATAGTCAAATCTAGGCCAGAATTCACGTCACCCCATGTCTTATACATATAATATGTATATAGGTGAAAGCTAGCTAAAATTAATTCTGCAGAGTTATTATAGGTTAATTACCATCTAATATCAAGCTCCTTGGAAGAAATTTAACTTTATTGAAAACAAAAGGGAAGATTATTTTCTTAATGAAGATTAAATTAAGTCTGCTATATATAGGTTTTACTTCATTTCTAGTTCCAACAACTTGCCTTTGATAGGTGAAAATGACCTCCTTAAGAGAGTTTTGTTTCTTACAAAAGGATAAAAATTCGAACCCTATTCTTTGAATATGGAAATTTCATTAAGCTAAATGCTCGTAAAAGCATTTTCTTGGATTAAAGAGTTGATTTGTCATTATTAGTGGACCGGTTTTTCAGTTATTATGTAGTAACTGACATTGATTCATAGTAAACCGTGCATTTTACATGACACATGTTTATTTATCTTGTATGATCGAAGAAATTATTTGATCGATAAAGTTATTTGATTGAATTGATGGTATAAATGAATTTTGGAGCATAACAACTAACAAAGTTCATGTTCTTGATGAATTTGGTAAGTCATTAATATTCTCCATAGTTTTTCTTTGTCAAATTCTAAATAAAGACAAGGACACCGCCATTGCCATATATGACACATGAAATTAAACTTCTGCGATGCTTAATCTGCATTCATTTCTCCTAACTTTTGCCAATGGAACATTTCCTGCCAAAACAGAGAGAGGGTTAACATTTTTTTTTGGGTTAAGCCCTGGTTTTGATGGGGAGAATCAAAGGGATGGATCAAAAAAATGATTCAATCTAATGGTTGAGATTTGATAATCACATAATTTGATAGTTTTTCGTAATCCAGCCTTTGATTACAGAGCTTTTCCTTAGGAAGATGGTAAACGGTAGGAATTCATTCTCAACAAGTAACAAATAGCAAAAGCAAGATGCAATTGGCTTTAAAGTATGATGAAACTGCCAATTTTCATACGTCTTCGCACTTTTAACACATCATCTTCTTCAAATCTATTATTATCAATTGGCATAGCATAGAAATCAAGTTTTGGTCCCATTTTTTTTAATTTATGGTCAACATAAATAAAACTCTTTTCTTATCAAAGTCAAGAGCACATTAGGAGGTTTTAAGTAATTATTATAAATTTGTATCGATCGAGATTCCAACATATAAACCAAGGATAAAGAGTTGAACTAAGTTTCATCCTTCAAAGGGGTTTGACTAATCATAAAATTTTTTGTCTCTACTTTCCTCGAATGAGGAACAAAAGGAACAACGACACAGCGACACCCGGACATTTGACTTAATGGTCGGTTCATAAATCACACTCTTTTAATAATAAAGTTTGAACCCCCTCTCCTTGAATCAAAAGCAAAAGGAGGAAATAGGAGACAATATTTGAGATCCACACTTAATTGAAGCCATATTTTTACATGATTTAACAATTCAAAGGCAGCTCAGCATTGTTTAATTGTCAACCCTTCCTAACAAGTAACAAGATTAAGGTCCAGCTTTGAAAAGGAATAAGACTAAGTTTTAAGATTTGAATATCTACTCCCAGTTTAGAAGTTATAGTTTATGGTTCTTTTCTTGGATAATTAATCAATTAATTATTAATTCAAACAAGCAATAAGTGATTACTGAGTACAAATTCTGTTTATAGAACAAGAGTGACTACAAACTGAAATTATAGTTTATGGTTCATAAAAACTTAAATAAAGAGAAAAAGAGTAATGAAACTACTAAGATTTCATATCTTTTCCATGTTAGATAAGATTATGTTATTATGGAATTTTCTATGACATGATAGAAGGAGAAACTTGATCACTCCATTCCCTTTTAAAAAAAAAAAAAATCTTTTCAATGCATTTTTACTCACCATTCATAAAATATATTATATAAATTCATAAATTCAATAATCTATGAATAAATATCTCAAAAAAATCTATGAATAAATTCTACAGGAGTCGTAAATGGTAATTTAAAATGCATTAAAGATACCTGACAAGGATGAAAACACAAGTTTAATTTTTACAAAAATAAAAGTATGGATATTAAATACATGATCTGAATCTTTACTCACTATTCTTTTGAGGGAATTAATTCAGTAATGTAAGAATAAGTTCTATAGAACTGGCAAATTGTAATTTAAAAATAGGCATGGAAACATAAGTTCAATTCTTAGAAAGCGCGTTTATTGAGAGGGATTTACTATTTTTACTTTTGGTCTGAAATGGATTAATTTCATAACGATAAAGATTTGGGATGAATTAAAGAGTTACTTGAAAGGTATATTGAGAATGAAGTGAATGTAAATAGAGAGATGAAGTTATTGCAATATATATACCATATAGTGGAAAAACCAATGACTAGTAGATCGAGTGCAAGGAATTTATGAGTCCTAAGTAAAGTCTCAAGTTGGATTAAGTGAAAGGAACTCGATGTCTCTAAGTAATATCTCAGATTTGAATTTTCTTTATAGTGAAAATAGGTGTTATGAGAGATTCTTCCTATCTAAGGTCATCCGACGCGACTCGATTTCGACTTAATCGAGACTCAAATTTCAATGTAACTATAGAATTTAGGGTTCGTACGAAAAAATTCCACATAGGGGGAGCCAAATAATGGTACATTATTATGATTTTAAATTTAATGGACTAATGGAGATATTTTGGAACTTGATTATCTTTGATCATGATGGGCCTAGGGAGGAAACAAGACATGGCCAAGTCCAACATAGTCCAATACGGTAACCATCCAGCGGATCAGTTCAGGCTTTAGCTATGATTATGAAGCACTTTGGGCATGACTGTATCCAATTTTATGGGCACATATATATTATATATTATTTTTAGTGATTATGAAAATTACTTAAAGGCCAAATTGAGGATTAATGTGGTGTCTCCTTTTGGCTTTTTTTTTTTAATCTTTTCTCACTTTTCGGGTGACTAAAAAGGCCCTTGATAAATTTCATCCCTTACTTTTCCTCCTGCCTTTTTTGTAATTTAATATTTTTGTATTTATGATTAAGTGTGTTTTAATTATGTATTAATTGTGTGTGGATATTAGGATTTACCGATTCAACTCCTCTGCCGGAATTCCAAAGGATTGGTGCTATAAATGTATCTACCCAAATTCATTAATTTAACAATTGCTTTGGAAATTACCTAAAAGGCCAAATTGAGAATTAATGTGGTGCTTCCTTTTGCCCTTTTTTTTGTTCTTTTCTCACTTTTTGGATGACTAAAAAGGCCTTCGATGAATTTTCTCCCTTACTTTTCCTGCTGCCATTTTTTGTAATTTACTATTTTTATAGTTATTATTAAGTGTTTTTTAATTAGAAATTGATTGTGTGTGGATATTAGAATTTCCCGGTTTAAGTCCTCTGTCGGAATTCAAAAGGATTGGTGCTATAAATGTGTCTACCCGAGTTCATTAATTTAACAATTGCTATGGAAATTACTTAAAAGGCCAAATTGAGGATTAATGTGGTGCTTCCTTTTGACTTTTTTTTTTTGTCTTTTCTCACTTTTCAGGTGACTAAAAAGGCCTTCGATGAATTTTCTCCCTTACTTTTCCTGCTGCCCTTTTTTGTAATTTACTATTTTTATATTTATGAGTTAAGTGTGTTTTAATTACATATTGATTGTGTGTGGATATTAGGATTTATCAGTTCAACTCCTCGGCCGGAATTCCAAAGGATTAGTGCTGTAAATGTGTCTACCCGAGTTCATTAATTTAACAATTGCAATCAAGATTAAAAAATGACCTCAGCATACTATGTTTTTTTAGATAATCAACATACATTTCAAGCAACAATTAATATTAGTTTTATTTTGATGAATTGTCTAGAGATGGAGGAGTATAATATTAGCTTTATTTTGATGAATTACCTATAGATGGAGTAGGATTTAGGTAATGCACTTTTAGAATGAAAAAGAGGTCATATGTTTTGTTTTATATATGCGAATTATTTGTTTCGATGTATGAGTTTCTCCTAATTGATTAACTTACAGCCAATGCAATATCTTCTTTCTAACTGACTTAAACAACTAAAAAAATATAGCCCTAATAAGAAGATGACTGCAGCGCAAGCGCAGGTCGCCCGACTTGTAGTTATTATTACTAGTTTAAGGAAAGATGATAGTAATTGCTAAAATCAATTAAAATATAAAACACCTTTTTATTTATTTTCCCAATTTTCCTTTCTCATATTTCTTATCCCGCAGACATGCTCAGTTAAATTACATTTTCATATGATCATGAAGATATGGAGGGCCGAATCCAATAGCCCAATAGAGCAACCAGCCGATGGAGAGGTTTTTGCTTTCATCATGAACCCCTCTATGAGGCCTTTTTTGTATATTTTTGTTATTCGCTTTAGAAAGGTAATAATGGCTTAATGACCATTCCCCCCTAAACTTTCATAATAGGAACATTTTTTCCCTTGAACTTTTAATTTGGAATTTTCACCCATAAACCATTAAAATCGGGACAATTTCTTCTGGGTGTAAAAAATTGCAGATGTGGCCCCAAAAATTCGTCATGCCATGTCAGCATTTCTCAGGCCAACTTAAAAGGGAAAATCATCCTGATTTTGATAGTTTAGGAGGTGAAAGTTCCAAATTAAAAGTTTAAGGGAGAAATTATCCCGATTTTGATAGTTAGAGGGGTAAAGTTCCAAATTAAAAGTCCGGAGGGAAAATGTCCATTGTGTAGGGGGGGATAAATTTTTTGTTCCATCATATAGTAGCCTCCAATCAAGAGAGATAGAATTCCATTTAGGAATTAACAAAAAATATATAATCTTTGCCTCAATCTATTAACAATGATAGAATGCATGGGATCCCAAGTTCTTAAATCTTACTTAAAAGGGAAGAACATTACTATTCATTAAAATGCAGCATATAGCTTTTTGGCACCGCTCAAGTTACATGATTTTAGTTAACAATGTAGCTTACAGAATCTCAAGCATACATAAGATCAAAGCTTACAAATCAAAGACTTGAAGAAGAAACATAGGTTACATAAAAGTCAAAACTCAAAGTTAAGAAGTTCACAAATTCCTATTCTATATAAGAACCTTTTGCTTTTGGGTCTAGTTCTGTGGTTCAAGCTGACCAATGTAGAAATGCAAATGCTCCACTCTTTAACATAAATATGCTCTCCCAATCCATAATGTCTAATCCTAATTCGGAACCCCATGTTTATGTACAATAGCTATTCACATCTACAAAACCAACCAAGTTCTTCCTTTTTCGGATTTTAACAATTGATGGTTGGATTTTTTGAAGTCAGAATAACAAACTGGTATATCTGCCGGCATTGTCATGTATGGGCAGATTGAGTTGAGAGTAACCTTGAATGATTATGCTCGCCTTCATACGTGACAATCAGCATTGAAGGGTCTTCAAGACATCTCTCAACATGCTTCCTTGCCGGGCAACCTCTCACACTGCTACACTTATAGTATCCCCTGCATCATTAAAACTTCTCTGTTAACGGAATGGTTTTTAGCAACAGGTTGAGAGTCAAATAATCAATCTAACTCAAAGTTTGCAGTAAGTTAGATTCTGTAATTGGGGTTACAAAAGCTCAACATTAACAGAATGATCAGAATCATATGTATCTTTTCTACCACTTATCATGCATATCATGTTATGATAAAATGATTAATTCTTGCCTAATGATTTTGGCAAGATTCTGCAATGGTCATGGTGATAATCTCAAGACTAGATAAATGTTGCAATGGATTCAAACATTTCATATGTTGCTCTAAATTGATTTAATTTTGAAACTTGCTCAAACCAAGTTATATTACAGTAATAGGTTAGATATCATGTGCTTGAGCTAAAATCAGTGGAGGTATGGATGCTAAGGAAACAATTTTTCTGGCTTATTTTGTTCAGACAAAACCTTGTTTGACCATGACAGAAACCATAGACACATTTGCAGATTTGCTCATCAATACATGTTTACTACAAGCAAATTTACCAACTAATAAAGCCTAGTCTCTAAAAGTTTCAACAGCCAACATTATCAAAGATACATATAGTTGGAAAAATATCAACTAATTCAATCAAATAATAAGTATCTAATTCTGAAATTAGTAAAGTGGTATGACATCAAAAGTTACCTAGGGTGTGGAGAGCCCTTAATTGGCTTTTGCCCATATTTCCTCCATGAGTATTCATCAGGAGGAATATCTGCAACTTTGTTGCTAATGGCAGGAACTTTAATGGACCTTTTAATCCTCAGTTTCCTAAAAGAAGTTAAAAAAATACTCAAACAAAAGAAAAAGGTAAGTAATTGCAGCCAACATAACAATAACAACAACCTGAAAACATTATGAAATCTAACCTCCTCTTTGAACAATGGCATTTCCCAGAAGTATTACATTTCATACTGCCATCTTCACCTCTACCTGAACACCTCCTTCTTGATTGTTGTAAATTACTATGATTAAAATGGTGTGGCATCCCAATTAAATGGAAAGAAGAATTCCCATCCAAATTAGCCACACTTCCATCCATGCTTAAAGATGAAACAAATGATCTGGTTGAAGACATAGTTGGTGTGCAACTAGATCCATCAAATTTAAGGTTTATTCCACCACTATTACTCCTAGAAAACACCATATCAGCTTGATACTTCATTTGCTGCTGTTGCTGCTGAAATTGCAGCCTTTTCATCTGTTGCTGAAACTGGTTTGCTTGGGCAGTTTGGAGAGAGTTTTTCATTTCAAATGAAGGGTTTTCAAAGAAAAGCTTTTGATTTTGATGATGGAAGTGAGTTTTAACTCTAGGATCAACTTCAAGGGGAATTTTGTCAAACAGGTTTGCTGGGTAAACTTGAAGGGGTTTTGGTGACAAAATTGTTCTGCAATTGGGACTTTCAAGGAAGATTTTTTGGGGCAAAGTTGAGTTCAGTTTCCTCAACTTTCTTACTCTTGCATGACTCAAGTCATTGCTAAGAAGAGACACAACTTTTTGGAACTTAAAAACAGCTTCCCCAGTTTCCACCATTAAATTGTTACACTGAACTTGATCTTTTGGTAAAGACAAGAGACTCAGAACTCTATGACAGCTCTCAATAGCTGCCTTGTTAGCTTGTTCAACCTCTTCCATGCTCACTCAAAAAAAAAAAAAATATCAAACACAAATTCCCTAAAATGAAAAAAAGAACTTAAACATGCCAATGTCAAACCAAAAAAAAAAATCCTATCACTACCTAATAAAAATAGACCCCAAAACTAAATGATCAAAAAAGACCAAGACTTTGAATTTGAAAAATTGGGTATTACTCAAAATTGAAAACTTTTGAAACAGAAAGTAGAAGAGAAGATTGAAACTGAAGACAAGACATAGGAAAAATAAGCCATTTTCAATGGCAAAAAGAAAGAAAGAAACAACCTGGGTATGGTATGGAATGGAATGAAACAAAAGTTAAAGTGAAAAACAAAACAACAACTTTAGAAAAAGGCTCAAAATAAGGAAAAAAAAAAAACTTGTTCTAAAATTTGAACATATTAAGAGAGGAAATGAGAAAAAGAGATAGAAAGAGAATGAGAGTGAGTCCTAGATTTTATCCCATTATTAATTGAAAGGCGTGAAAGGAGACTTTTGCTTTGTTTCTGGGACTTTACTATAATCACCCAAAACAAAACAAAGTCCCTCTTTTTTCTTTATTCTAAAGAAATTAAAAACTACTATGAGAGTTTAGAGAAATATATAAGAAAAATGGATTCAAAGAGAGGAAAAGAGAAAAAACGAAAGTGTTCTGTTCTTCATTCCCAGGGGCAGAACAGAAAGAAAGTTAAAGAACTCAAGTTCCTGTCAAAGATCCTGATGTGGGTCCCAATAAAGACACCATTTTTTTTCCTTTTCTTTTTTTTTTTTCAAAAAATTGTTTTTATTAGTGAATAAAATCCAAAAAGTAAATAAATTTTACTCCACCTTCTAAACCATAAAACTTGGTTTGAGATTGAAATTTCAAAGACAATACATAAGCATATGATCATATTCATACATGGTAATACTTATTACTATAGTACTTAGTAAGAATAGTTATTGATTATTACTAGTAGATAGAGTACATTTAGTACTAATTATTGAGCAGAAGGAACTTCTACTTTTAAAACAATATCTCGAGTTTGAATATTATAAAAAAAAGGGAAAGATTTCTTAATTTTTAGTTTGATAAGAAAAAATACTCATGCAGAGAGATTTGTTTGCATTTGGGTAGCAATAATCGTATATATGTCTAGCCGTTCGGCATTGTAGTAATTGAAAGCTCAAGTGTAAGTAATTTTTTTGACCAAAATTCAATGTAAATATTGGATATCAGATTTATTAAAAGAAAGAAGAAGAAGAAGAAGAATGTATCACTAACTAGTAGGAGTAGTTTTAATTATTAAAGAGTGCAATTCAATTAGTTAGTAGTACTCCTTCCGTCCCATATTATTTGTCCATTTTGGGTCAAAATAATCTAACTTTGACCTTTAATTATAAAAAAACTAAATAGAATTAAATTTTAAAAAATTGTATTTCGATTAAGTTAAATCTTAAGTTTTTCAAAATATATTTTTGAGAATTTGATTGTATATATTTTTTCTATAATCAAAGGTCAAAGATAAGATTAGTTTGACCAAAAAGAGACAGATAATATGAGACGGAGGGAGTACTAATTAAAAGTATCACTAATGTTAATTAAGATTACTAATTAGTAGTAGTAAATAAAGTAAAGTAAAAAAAATAAAGTAAAATAGTTTACCCTTTTAATATAAATGAAAAAAAAGGAAGAAATTTGGCTGTCAAAAAGTGGGGTCCATGAGTCCACTCTGGAGTGGGAGAGGCATCCCAGCTGATGCAATTTGGAGAAATGGAGAATCGACGGTTGAGAGTATGCCACGTATTTTAAAGAATGTTGACTAGGCAGGGATTTTTGTTGTTTGCTTGTGCCCAAATGTGGGGTCCACTCTGAAGACTTTAGTTGACTGACAGAGATTCTCTCTGCTACCTCCCCCCATTCCTATTTTTGGATTTTACTCAAAATCTTAACTATTTAACTACAGTAAGTAAGTATTTCATTTTTTGGAGTTTTTTGGAGTTAGCATCTCTCTTTCTTTCTTTTTTTTTTTTAATTATACTCTTCAACTTTTTATGATACTATATTTAGTTTTTTAAAAAAAAAAAAATTTTTTATGATATTTAGTTATTATTTTTTAATGTATGCATATAAATCATTAAAATGTTTATTTACAATAATAATTTCAATTGAGTTTTGCCCCAATTGTGAGTTGGCTTGTTTGAAATTGTTCATAAATAAATTGATTTTATTCTCCTCCTCCTCCTCCTCCTTGTTATTGCTATTATTATTAAAATTATCTACTTAAATCTTATCATTGTCATCTTGTGTATATTTAAATTTTGATGTTTGACACACTTCTCCCAATGTTTTAAAAGGATTAATTTCAATTCTATAACATATCTTCAATCTTTAAAACCAACAAAACAAACTACATAAGTTTTATAGTGTATAATTTTATTTTTTTATTCACAAAATAATATATCATGTGGTCCAAAAAGGAACAAATTCTCTTGAAATTATTAATCATGCAAAAAAAAAATCCCTAAAAAATTTTGCATCAAAGATTCACTCTTGACCATTTCTATAAGCAACATGTCAATTGAAAAGCCCAATTTTCTGCCAACATGAATGCAACACTTATTACCATCATAAGCATTTTCCATTTGCTTGATAAAATCTTAAAATTCATATTTGTTTGTTTGATTGGATGATTTTTTTTTTTGGAAACACTTGGATGTATTTTTTTTAATCAAGTAATCACTTTCATTAATCAATAATCAGAGATTACAAATGCCGGGAGGAATAGTCTCGCATTACACAATTATCCAGCTCAATCTTAACTAGAAAATGTACTAATACATTAACTTCCCTATTTACAAATTAAAACATACATAAAAATCAACTAGGATTCACATCCTAGTTGATTATAGCAATTTGTCCAAATAAAATGAATTTATCCCCTAAAAGTCAAACAAAGGCACAATATATATAGTTTCATCAGTTAATAATGATTGTGGATTGTCCAATCATTATCTTAAAGGGAAATAAATCCATTAACAAATCCTAGTTACCAACTTTGTGAATTGGGTTTTCATTGCCCTTTTTTTTTTCTCCTCTTTGGCCATTTTCATTGCCAGATTTAGGAGTGGGGGGCTGGGGGCTTTATAAAAGGGCTTTATCATGCCTATATCATCATCTATTGATTCTTTGTTACTAGTACTAGTACTATACATTATTCTTCTTTTTCTTTTCTTACTTCATAATAATAATCACATTTTCTAAAATTTATTAATTATGTCATTTTAAGCACTTTTTATTGGACGATCAAAGTATCAAACCATTCTAGAAGGGATTTTGAGGTGTAAGATTTAGACTTCTTATCTGAAACCGTTTCACTACCGTTTTGATCATTTCATCACCATTTTAGGATCAAACGGAGTTTAAGTGTAAACTCCGTTTCAATCGCTGCTATTATAATCTCATATGTACAGTACGTAATCTAATCTATACAGTGTAATCTCATCTGTGCAGTTACTAAACAGTGTCAATCACACCGTTACCGGCTACCATACCACTCTACTAAATACAGCCTTAAATCATGCAAGAATAAAAAAGACATGACAAAAATCTATCCCATGGATTGATCATTTCCCTATTTTTCACTCTTTTTCTTTAATATTTTCTTTTCAAAGTTGAGAGTAGAACGGATTAAAACATGATTATTGAATAGGGTATCACACTTTAATAATTGAGTCAAATACTTTGATAATATATTCACTTTTCATTGTTACTTACCAAACAGAGTGTCGTAATTGAGATTAATTACCATATCGATATTAGGTTGTTTCAATTTGAAATCTTCCTCCTAATATAGTATTTGTTTATATAGGTTATATATGAATTGTTTATTGTTTAATGTAATAAGTGAAGATTTTTGATATTGACAAAGTCACTTCCAAAACACTAGATGCAAAATCAAGATTATCATAATGACCTGAGGGTTATTAGGATTAGCATTATTATTGTATAATAATAATTGATATAGTAGTATTAAACTAGAGATGTGGATTGAGTTTTCGTGGTGGAAGCACAATTGATCTATTAATTTTTTATTACTTTGTTTCCTATGATACTAAAATAAAATTTTTTTATTTAATTGTTATTTTCCCCATCCTTTTCTTTTCATCTTATTATATAATTCATTATTTGTAAGATACTATTCTATTCTTTAGCTTTAAATAGTGTGGACTAAGGTTCTTTCAAAAGCATAAATTCCATGTTTTATGATTCAATTTCTTAGGACATGGCAACTTCCCTATTGCGTCAAGTGGCATGTAGAAATCATCTTATTCTTTACGCTATAAAAAATACTACCAAAAATTCAAGTCTTAAAAATACAATAATGT
>AWUE01015666.1:0-33496 GCA_001974825.2 Corchorus olitorius | reverse complement strand
TTTATATATATATATATTCCTTTACAAAAATTAATCTTTACACATAGCATAAAAAGAAGGAAAAACATGGATATGACTGAGATCTACCCCATTGGGTGACCCCATCAAATTCCTCCCAAAATCAAAATGTTGATCAATTTGTCAAATATTAATGTGGATTGACATCATATTTCTCCAATTAAATTCCACATATTTGGAAACCTATGCAGCCTCTAATGATATCCCCACTAAGCAAAGACAAAGAAGATGATGATAAACCCCACTTTTTAATTTTAATTTAAAAATATAAAACAAAATCTTCAAGGAATTCCCATATTAAAAATTAATTGAAAGAAACATGCTTTTTTAACTACAATTGACTTTCTAAGGAAACACTTTGATATTATATTCTCCATCCTTTAAAATAATACATCAATACTAAGTGGGCAAACTTCACCCCTTAAGTCATTTCACATGACAAACATTATCCTGTACAAATGTCTTCTCAAAATCCCTTCTTTTCCCAATTAATGAAGAAAAGTGATGAATTTGTTGACATATGCACCAATAATTCAATATGAAGTGTTCTCTCTAGGCTTTGCAACTATGGGAGTATTAATTAACATAATTACATATGAAAACATTTTTTTTCATGTATAAATTGTCAGAGATATATGAATTTGTTGGACTTTCACATATAAACTTTTCAGGTTTAGATTATCTATCAATGATGATTGCGATAGGAAGAATTCGAGTTCAGGAGAGTAACAACCATTTGGGAAAATAATTTAGCCTAATGACACGTCCAATTCCAAATCGGAGACTTCAAAAGTAAAGTTTATTAACTTAATGATTCAAATTAAAAAGGAAGGAAATTAACCTTTTTGTTAAGAAGATGCATAAACATCTAATCAAGTTGCATTAGAGCACACTAGCTAGCTAGAATATTCAGTTTCTAGAGATAGAGAGCAATCAATTTTATTAGTACCCGGCACGCAACTACAACTTTGATGATTGTCTTGAGTGATTTTGTCAAAAGAGAATGTGCAATTTTCTTTCATTAATAGTTAGATAAGAGTAATAATAATAAAATAATAATCATAATCGGGTCCTCATATAGTACTATACTTTATATTAATTTATAAAGGGTCTTGATTATATAACAATGGTATCATGCTCTCCTTAAAATGAAGAAAAAAAATCTAATTAATGCATTTCTAAGATTAAAAAAGTATATAAATTATTCATTTTGAAATCGAAGGGACAAAAATGAAAAAAGAAAAATAGAAGGAGCTCAGAAGCGCAATTTTCTAATCAATAGATCAGAAGCACGTAACGGACCCTAACCATCACAAGAGCGCGATTTACTTCATAGCTCGAAGCATGCACCAGCCGGGAATCGAACCCGGGTCTGTACCGTGGCAGGGTACTATTCTACCACTAGACCACTGGTGCTTTGTTGACTACAAACTCCAACAAAACACTATTAATCACAACCAGATGGCTTTTATTCTGATGCCATTGCCAACTAGCCTGCTTACTTATTAACTACTCCTAATAAATATTAAGTTCATGGGGAGTCCATTCACCATAAAGCATCATATTTTGCTGCAGACATTGTATCATCATAGATATTTTCAATTCTATGTTGAAATCTTGCTTTCCTTTGCTGGTGTATTAGCAAAATTCCATTTGAATTTAGCTAAATTATCCAGTTCACTAGCTCCTGCTACCTCATTCATTGGAATCACATCACTAATCTCTTTTAAATCTTCTTTACTGAGCTCCACTCTCAGTGAACCAATGTTGCTATCAAGATTTTTGATCTTGGTTGTCCCTACAGAAAGTGTGAATTGAAAGGGTCAAAAGTTATATTCCTAATGAAAGGGTCAAAAGTAAATGCATTGGTATTCTAATACAAGATGAATATATTTTTTTTGGCCAAGAATACAAGATGAATATGGCTAAGTTACTCCATGATATGATTTGATTTTCAGTTAAAAAATCAGCAGGATATTTAAGAGGTGGAAGTGGATGTTGGAACTAATTAACTGAAGCCGCGGCTTACCGGGAATAGGTACAACATCATCTCCTTGATGAAGAACCCAGGCAAGTGCTAGTTGTGCAGGAGTACATCCATGCTTCTCAGCCAGCTTCTCTATTTGCAAATAGAAGATCTTGTTCTTGTCCAAGTTTTCTCCTTGAAATCTTGGGATATTTGCCTTAAAAAACAAGAGGTTGGTTATTGGTCAAGCAAGCTACTGGTTAGAAGGCTTGTTAACATTAAAAAACTAGGATTGGTTCAAGACTTGAAGCCATAAAATGAATCATTAGTTTCCATACCAGAATACTACTTGCAGGTATACTTTCCACAACTGCTCTGCCACCAAAGAAACCGCGGCCAATAGGGCCATATGGAACTATCCCAATTCCAAGTTCCCTACACATTAATAAACACATTGGAATAGTCAAATTTTCATGCTTTTAGGGCCTATATATGGAACTATTCCAATATCAATCTCCCTGCAAGGCTAAATGCATCAAATGCTAACCTATATATATGTTTCTAAAGCATATAGTTTGAACATGGACAATTTCTTCAAACTTGAAAAGGGTTATGAGCAAACCTGCAGAGCGGGACTATCTCGTCCTCAATTTCACGAGTCCAGAGAGACCACTCCATTTGGATAGCTGTGATGGGATGGACTGCATGTGCCCTCCTTAATGTGTCTGGACTCGGTTCAGATAATCCAATGTACTTGATTTTTCCCTCTTCAACTAGTTTCTTAAGTTCACCCATCTGCAATTATTAAGAACCATTTGCTTTTAGAAGTTAAAACCCTCTAGAGGCAACTATTGCATAGCATGAGGAAGACATTTACTCACAGTTTCTTCTATAGGTACCGTTATGTCCACACGATGCTGAAAATAGAGATCAATGTAGTCCACATCAAGGCGCTTCAAGCTACCTTCACAGCATGAACGGACATATTCCGGGCTACCCTTCACAACTATACCAGTAGGTTGCATTCCTGCAATGCCAAACTTTGTGGACACTTGAATTTTTTCTCTTGGTAATTGCTTCAGGGCCTGAAAGTTATAAACATCTCTTCAGGTCATATTACAAAAACCATTCATTTATCATTATCATTACATAGAATTTGATCAAACACTTTCAATTGGATAACCAATATCCTGGAGGATTTAGTTCACATGACAATCCTAATAATGCAGCTTTTCTAAACCTTTTTGCTATGAACTCACCTTCCCAACCAAGGCTTCATTGGTACCATAGACATCAGCCGTATCGAAGAATGTGATTCCCTTAGCAAAGGCATAATTTATGATCGAGATTCCTTCCTCCTCAGAGACAGGAGTGTTGTAGATTCCTGATAGACCCATGCATCCAAATCCTAGCTTTGAAACCTGTTCAATAAAACATAGTTAGAGAATAGTAAAAAGTCATGACCATCTTGATTAATCCTATAGCTTCCTCTTAGTATCACTGTCAAGAACCTCTAGCAAATGATGAAATGAAGTTAACTTAAAAAACCTTTAATTTTGGGGGGAAATGAATTCAATATTCAGCAGTAAGAGCCTCCAAATACAAAATAACATTGGGGAATTTTATCAACCATATTCTTTTCATAAAGCTAATGCACCTTTCAAAATCTGCCATTTCTCAAGTCTCAGCTTAAGTTCAACTAAAATTCAGAGTTATTTCCATATTTACGCAAAAAGTTTAGTGTTTCATAAACCTTACTAGAGAAATATTGTTCCAATCCAACTTAATCTTATAAGTCAACGCATTCCAAAATAAGATGGGTTTTCAGAGAAACATAAATCCAACAAACTGAAATTAGACCAAAATTAGAAATAAGTGAGAAACAATTGATGCTTAGTGTTAGAATCTTACCTCAAGTCCCTGGCTACCCAGTTTCACTCTTGCCATTTGGAACAAGTTTTCTTGTTCTGCCATGTCTGCTAAATCTTTTCTTTGTTTTGTCTTATAGATTGTGTGTGTTGGACTTGGAGGGAGTTCAGTTAAGTAGTCTACAAATCTATATGTGTCGGACTTGGAGGTAGTTTTTTTTTTGTTAGACTTTGGCCAAAACTTGGAGGAGTTGACTTATGGTTATTTATTTTTTTTTTAAAACTCATTGGTAGTTGAGTTACATGGAAATTATTAATAAACAGGATATTATAATACCCATGAGTTATGTGGATATTATTAATAAACAGGAAATTATAAAATACAAAAATGAGTTATGTGGAATTTATTAATAAAAAGGAAATTATAAAAAAATTAATATAAAAGAAAAACATGCACCAGCCGGGAATCGAACCCGGGTCTGTACCGTGGCAGGGTACTATTCTACCACTAGACCACTGGTGCTTGTTGATTGCAAGCTCCAACAAAATCTTTAAATCAAATTAAATGTCTTTTATTCTGATAAACGTTCATTCAACAGCAAACCTATTACTTCTTTATTTAGAAATGGTGGTTTTACTCTTTTAACTCATGATCAATATAAACTTCATGGAGAGTCCACCCAACAAGAAGCATCATATTTTGCTGCAGGCTTTATTGAATCATCATAGTTATTTAATTTCAAGTTGAAATTTTGCTTTCCTTTGCTGGTGTATTAGCAAACTTCCATTTGAATTTAGCTATAATGTCCGGTTCATTAGCGCCGGCTACCTCATTCATTGGAATCACATCACCAATCTCTTTTAAATCTTCTTCACTTAGCTTCATTCTTAGTGAATCAATGTTGCTATCAAGATTTTTTATCTTGGTTGTCCCTACAGAAAGTGTGAAACAAAGAAAGGGTCAAAAACTATATGCATTGGCCTAATGAAAGGCCAATTTTAGTATATGCATTGGTATTTTAATACAGGCTGAATAGTATATATGGCTGCCATTTGATTTTCAGTTAAAACATCAGCAGGCGGTGGCTTACCGGGAATAGGTACAACATCATTTCCTTGGTGAAGAACCCAGGCAAGTGCAAGTTGTGCAGTGGAACATCTATGCTTCTCAGCCAACTTCTCTATTCGCAAATAGAAGATCTTGTTCCTGTCCAAGTTTTCTCCTTGAAACCTTGGGAAATTTGCCTTAAAACAAGAAGTTGGTAATTAGTCAACCAAGCTACCAAAGATTAGGATTGGTTCAAGACTTAAAGTCATAAAACTGAATCATTATTCCATACCTGATAACTATTTGCAGGCATACTTTCCACAACTGCTTTGCCACCAAAGAAACCGCGACCAAGAGGGCTATATGGAACTATCCCAATTCCAAGTTCCCTGCATTTATGAACACAGTGAAGTAGTCAATTGCAACCTACAATATGTATGTAAAACTTACATAATTTGAACATGGACAATTTCTTTAGAACTTGCAAAGGGATATGAGAAAACCTGCAAAGTGGGACTATCTCTTCCTCAATTTCACGAGTCCAGAGTGACCACTCCATTTGGACAGCTGTGATGGGATGGATTGCATGTGCCCTCCTTAATGTGTCTGGACTCGGTTCGGATAATCCAATGTACTTGATCTTTCCCTCTTCAACCAGTTTCTTAAGTTCCCCCATCTGCAATTTTAAGAAGCATTTGCTTTTATAACTTAAAACCCTCTAGAGGCAACTGCAAAAGCTAAAATTGATCAGTTTCTCAGTTGCATAGCATGAGGAAGAGATTTACTCACAGTTTCTTCTATAGGTATTGTTATGTCCACACGATGCTGAAAATAGAGATCGATGTAGTCCACATCAAGGCGCTTCAAGCTAGCTTCACAGCATGAACGGACATATTCCGGACTACCTTTCACAATCATACCAGTAGGTTGCATTCCTGCAATGCCAAATTTTGTTGCCAATTGAACTTTTTCCCTTGGTAACTGCTTCATGGCCTAAAAGTTACAAAATCATATATATTCATCATTATAAGGCGTTTTAGATTAAGGTTATGTAGACCAGTCACTATAAAAACACAATTTCATATAGATTTGAATTAAGTAGCCAATATTCTGGAGGACTTAGTTCACATGACATTCCCAATGCAGATTTTGTAACCTTATGCTCACCTTCCCAACCAGAACTTCATTGGTACCACCTCCATACACATTAGCCGTATCGAAGAAAGTAATTCCCTTAGCAAAGGCGTGTTTTATGATTGAGATGCCTTCCTCATCAGAGACTCCTGCATCGTCGAATCCTGATAGACCCATGCATCCAAATCCTAGCTTTGAAACCTGTTCAACAAACAAAGTTAGAGAATGGTAAATAGTCATGATCTGCAGCTTGATTAGTCCTATAGATTTCTATCACTGTCAAGAACCTTTAGCAAATCAAGTTAACTTAAACAACTCTTAATTTTGGGGGAAATGAATTAAGTTTTCTCTCATAAATAAAGTTTATTATTTCAGCAATTCCTTCTTTTTCCAAATGAAAGAGATTTGCAATGCCTTGATTCCATAAATGTTCACTACTATCTAGTTGCAGATTGCAGTCATTATTTTAATTTTAGTCCATACTTCCATGAAGATCAGCAGCAGTAAGATCTCCAAATACAGATAACAAAGGGGAATTTGATCAAACATCTTTTCATAAACCTAATTTCACCTTTCAAGTAATTATCGAGATGACAAGAATTATCCATTTCATCAAAATCTGTCATTTCTTAGATCTCAGCATAAGTTCAACTAAAATTCACAATTGAAAATCACTCTGGCTTCACAGTTACATACCATATCTCTCTCTGCAAAAAGTTTATACTTTCATAAACCTTAGTAGAAAATTATTGTTCCAATCCAGTTTAATCTTAATCAACACAATCCAACATAATATGGGTTTTCAGAGAAACATGAATCCAACAAAATGAAAGTGAGATTTTTTTTTTTTTTTTTACCAAAACTGACAATGGGCGCTCAAGGAAGTAGAAATAAGAGAACAAGAAGCGATGCTTAGTGTTAGAATCTTACCTCAAGTCCCTGGCAGCCCAGTTTCACTCTTGGCATTTGGAACAAATTTTCTTGTTGTGCCATGCCTGAAAATCTCAGCTTCAAAACTTTGCCTTTTCTGGTTTAGTTTTGTCCAGTTTTCAGTTAGAAAATGTTTCTTAGATGGTCTAATATGTATGTTGGAGGTAGTTGACTTTCTGTTCACTGTTGAATAATGTTGGAGGTAGACAGGTTTGGATTTTCTAATTGTCGTTGAATTTTGTGGTTCATTGAATAAATAAAATAAAATGCATAAGCTGGGAGTCGAACCTGGGTCTGTACACTGGTGCTGCTTCGTAGGAATGGAGAAAATCATTATTGAAAATGGGTGTATTTAGTAGAGCGGTGCGGTAGCGATATGATTGACACTGTTTAGCAACTGTACAGATAAAATTACATTGTACAAATTGGATTAGGTACTGTACAGATAAGATTATTAGAGTAGCGATTGAAACAGAGTTTACACTTAAACTCTGTTTGGACCTAAAACGGTGGTGAAACGATCAAACGATAGTGAAACGATTACATATAAGAAGCACATTCGAACAGTAACTTGTAAATTTATCTAAAAAAAAATTTCTTTTGCTCATAAATTTATTAAACCATGATTATTAGAATATCATGGATAAGTCTTCAATAAACTCACAAAAAGAATAATTGGATTTTGGAGTTTTAAATTTAAGAGGGAAAAAATCCCATATCATTAGTAGTAGTCAAGGTTTATCTCGAGCTCAAAAACTAGTAACAAGATTGGATTGTGGCAAAGCTTTTGTGATAAAACTTAGAGGAGTCGGCCATGAATTGGATAATATCTCAACTCTAGCAACTTGATTTAAATTACACAATAATGGGATGTGTACTCTATACTAAGATTGCCAATAAAAGTATATATAAGTCTTTGCAAATTTGCTTGGTGTTCAAAAAAAAAAAAGAGAATGAATAATACAAGGAAAATAGAACTACTACAACATTTTTGTAACATGGTAATTAATTTCATAGTTAAAAAAACACAACTTATTACAATAGTACACAAGGCAAGGGTATGAAACTTGATGTCTTTTAATAAGTAGACAAAAAGTGCATTGTTTCAATTGTTTAATGCTTGAGTTCCATGGCTTCTTCCCTTCTTAATTTTGGGCCATGTCAATTTAATTAGTAATTTCATTTCCCAGGATGATTTACCATTTTACCTCCCTTTTGGATTAACAAGTTGAGAGAAAATGGCACTGTCAGGAGTAGTAACTTCGTCATTGTTCAAATCACAATTACTTCCAATGCTGAGATTGCTTCCACGGGATCGATGGCGATCTCTTTCGCTCCTTACACTTGAATCTGTTGAACGAACACTTCCTTGATCACTAGCTGAAGAACTCGAACCCTGCTGGTTTAATCCATCAGCAGTTAGTTGAAGTTGTAAAGCAAACTCAAGGTTCCATAAGACATCTCCCATGTGTGGACGGTCTGTTCCATGATCAGACAGACATTTCTGTGCTGTTTCTGCAAATTTCTTTAAACATTCTGGATCAATTTTCCCTTTCAAATGAGGGTCAATTATGTCTTGAAGTGTTCCTTTCTTTTGACATTGACATGCCCAATCTCCAAGACTAACTTGTTCTTTAGGAAGGCTAGGGTTTAAAGCCGGTCTAGCACATAATGCTTCAAACAAAACAACACCAAAGGAATAAACATCTGATTTTTCAGTTAATTGTTGCCTTCGGAAATATTCAGGATCCAAGTAACCAAAACTGCCTTTCACAACTGTACTAACATGGCCTTGATTCATCATGTCAGGACCCGTTTTGGATAACCCGAAATCCGAAACTTTTGCAACCCAATTTTCATCTACCAGAATGTTTGTTGTTTTGACATCCCTATGAATAATTGTGTACTTGGCTCCTGTGTGAAGGTAATGAAGTCCCCGGGCCGCTCCAATGCAAATTTCCAGCCTTTGTCTCCATTTCAAAGGTTGATTTTTCTTGTTATTGTAAAGATGTTCCCGGAATGTTCCTTTAGACATGTAATCATAAACCAAGCACATTTCACCACCATCTTCACAAAAACCAATCAATGAGACCAAATGCTTGTGTCTCAATTTTGAAAGCATCTCAATTTCTGTCTGGAATTCATTGACGCCTTGTTCTGATGAAGGATTGGACCGCTTGATAGCAACTTTGGTAGTTCCATCAATGACTCCTTTATAAACTTTCCCAAACCCTCCAACTCCAATGACATATGATTCATCAAAGTTCTTGGTAGCATGTTTGATTTCTGATATTGAGAAATGGCGACAAAGACCTTGAGCCAGCGACGAAAGATTGCTACTATGGGATTTGCTTCCGGATGTTGTACTTGTAGTCCCATAAAGTGGTAACCAACTAGAGGTATGGGAATCACCCCCATGGACTTTTCTCTTCTTTGCGTAGACAACAAGTAACAATGCAACAACAACAACAGTAGCAGCAGCAACTCCACCCGTAGCTGCGCCTTTTATTACACTAGTTTTAGGCTTGATTTCATTTTCAATCTCAGCCTCAGCTTTAAGAAGCATTTTGGATGGCTCTGGATTAGCACCTGCCAAATTCTTGTTCCCATCATTTAATTTAAATATCTCAACTCCATTTAGTTGAGCATCATAGAATTCCGGCTTTGATACAGTTGATGGAGTCATGTCAATCTTGATTTCTTCAGCACCAGGGCCATCAGAAACAACTATTGCATAATCTTTGTAAGTTGGAATTCCTTTCCCATTTGTCCAAGCAATTATATCAGCTGGAGCTGGATCAGCTTGAGCAGATTGATTGTTGATGTAAACATTGAAAACCTTCTGATTCACTTTATCAAGTTGAAATTCACAAAAATGTAATCTTACAACATATGTGAAATTGGCATCAACTTGAAAAAACCATGTCAAGTTATACTTGACATTCAAGTTAGGGTCTCTCCCCATTCCCCTTGCTGTCCTATAAACATCCTCGGGAGCTGCAGATTGTGACAAATCTTTGTAATCAATTTTAGTATCGTTTTGCGCCTCGAGATTGACACCCAATGAAGCACCATACAAGTAAGGATCATCATTGTACCAACTTCTCAATAGGCCACCTGCATCTTTGCCTGGAGAAATTGACTGTCCACCAATATTCAACCTAAACATCATCTGCAAATTCTCTGTCGAAACATCCATAGTTGATGATTCGTACCCCACCAAGTTTGTCATGCCAAAGAAATTTGGCATGGGAATCAATTCAATACCATTGACAAAAGCAAAATTGTAATTAGTAGAAGGTGTGAAGGTAATATTCAAGACATCAGAATCAGATGGAGCTAAGGAATATTCTTGAACAAGGTAAGCTTGTGTGAGTGCTTGACAAGTAATTGCAGCACTAAAATTGTTCATCAAGGTAACTCCACCAGCCATAACTGAGAAATAAGAGTTGCTGATATTGAATTTAGGGTATTCTGAAGGATAGAAATGAAACCTGACCAAATACCGTTCTTTCGCCTTTATAGGGAACTTATAGGATGCAGGGGATTTGAAGATTCTTGCATTCATGTATGGAATTATGGAAAGAAGTGAAGGGTCTTGATATTCAGCTTGAAGTTGAACAGAATCTTTGGCTTCAAGGTATTCCGTATCCGGTTTCCATATTCTTCCATCTTCATCTTTGCCACCCTTTGAGCCACAATCAATTGCCAAAGACTGGCTTGACACACAAGCAATGTTCAAAATAAGAGAAAACAAAACAATGGAAAGAACAAAGAAAGGGTTTCTGGTAATCATGATCATGGCTTCAATGGCGTACAGGAAAACAAAAGGCAAGAACAAGAATGAAAAAGAAAAAAAAATTATTTAAAGTTCTCCTGTACGCCTACACTATAAAAAACTGACTACTTTTGTTTTGAAACTAATTGGGGGGGGGGGGGGGGGAAGTTAATTAGCCTAAGCCATCTCTATATTTTCCCATGGAAACTCAAACATTGGCAATAATGGGTTGCTGCCTGGATTAAAGGAAGCAAACCAAACAAGAGAAGAAGGTTTTATTATCTTTTGTAGTATTATGGTTTCATTATTTCTTGTTTCTAATTTTCCTTGTCTTGCTTCCCATTTTTTTGGTTTATTTTTGTCCAACCAAGGATGATTGTTGAGAAAGGTGGTTGGAAATTGATGGAAGGAGAATGATAAACGAAAATTTAGGAGCTTTGGTCGGTTCTAAATTGTTTAGCATTGCTAAATTTAGCAATTCTCTCCCTCAAAATTCTACTTGCTACAAAATTTTTAGCCTATTGTTATAATGTTGTTAAAGCTGACCAAATGAATTTATTTAGCATATATCACCCAAAAAAACCTATCCATTTCTTGGTAATTTTTATTTCTCACCAAAAAAAACCTATACATATCATTATATAATAAATAAATTACTTTAATTTGATGCTATTTTTGTAATCAAATAGTGGGAATGTGCAGAAGTAGGTGATAACAATAAATAAATAAAAAAAACTAAATTATAACTAAAATAGACATGTATATATGAACTCATCTAAATTATAACTAAATTATTGTTATTATTATAAGAAAGACCCTTATGTTAAAACATTAATAGAAGGGAGGGAATGAATTTTAGTATTGTTAAAATAAGTTGCAGATAGTTAATATACTTTTGAATTGTCATTTAATTAAACTTTGGATAATTAATTCTAGCTTAGAATACTATATTGTCTGTTCTTGATAATTAATGGAAGTTGGTAATCATTCACTAGTGACTTTACACAAGAAAACAGACAGCAAAAGTACAAGTTAAGTTCCCTTGTTTTAGGGAACTGATAATTTGTTGCAGAACTCAAGAGGATATCAATGTCTGTCTTTTTTTTTTTTTTTTTTGTGCATAACTATCCGTAAAAGGCGGTATCATTTTAACAAGTACAATCTTACAAGAATGTAGGTGAGCCATCCCTCTACCTAACAGACTATATCAGAAAGTTCCTCTAAAATAGCTATGAAGAGTGTCCAAATATAAACATTTTGGAATTGGGAGGTTGTAAGTAACTGAACAAATTAAAAATGGATGGTGGAACAATAAGCCAAATTTCCCTAACTGATGCCAACCCTTCTTTCTCCATTAAAGCTCTCCAAATTGTTTCCGGCTTAACCTGGTTGGGCTGGTGTTGTTTCATCAAACACAAAAATAAAAATATCAAAAAGAAAACTTAAAAAAAAAGAACACCCCTTGATATATTATAGCTCAATCCAAAAGAGCCCTCCCCCATACCTACACTTTAAGCCATTTGCTTTGGCCGCGTCAGCTTCCATTTGCTGCCGCGGCCGGCAAAGAGCAATAGGCTTCTCTGTGTTCTGTTCTTTTGAGAATTGAATGTTTCAATCTTTTTAAGGAACAAGAATCAAGAAGCTTATTGTTTTCAAAGGTTAATTAACTCTCACAGATAGGAAAAGTTTTGGTTTTGTTTTTAAGGACAATAGAAAAAAGAACTTATTTTTGTTGCTGTTTGAGGTTAAAATTTTAATGAGTGTAAACAAAATGGCAAAGGAAGGAGAGATGGAAGCTATGGCCATAACATCTTCATCATCATCTTGGTCTTCGGCTTCGTCAATATCATTATGTGATTCAGAAACAGAAGACTTGAGACGTATGCCATTGGTGCCATCACCACCATTGATGAAAAATAAGAGATGTTTATCAAAGCAATTATCCATGTGTGAGACATCCCGGGACATTGCTTGGGAAAGAAGGCGCCGCCAGAGTCTTCGCCAAGAAAGGGGAAAAAATGGGATTTTTGTAACAAAAGGATTGACAGATGAAGATTTGCATGAACTTAAAGGTTGCATTGAGCTTGGATTTGGATTCAATGAAGAAGCCGGTCAACAGTTATGCAATACATTGCCTGCTTTAGACCTTTACTTTGCTGTTAACCGGCAACTTTCCCCAAGTCCGGTTTCAACACCTCAAAGCCAAGGATCATCCTCATCAAAATCACTCCGTTCATCCTCAGCACAATCACTTGGTTGCAGATCATCTTCTTTTGAAAGTCCTAAAAGTGAGTCTGATAATTGGAAGATTTGTAGCCCAGGTAACCATATGGTCATTTTCTATAACAAAGGGCTATGAAATTCAAAACCCATTTTTCAGATTATTAACTTAATTTAAGATTCAATAATCATTTTGAAAAAAAAAAAGATTGAATATGCTGATTTTTTTTGTTCCAGGTGATAATCCACAGGAAGTGAAGACTAGGCTAAGGCATTGGGCACAGGCAGTGGCATGTTCTGTAATGCAGTCATATTAAAGTGTGGGATGGCTTGTATTGTATAGAGGCAGGAAAAATAAAAGAAAAGTTTTTAGAGTCTAAGGGAAGAAGAAAGTGAGTTTCAGAAATTGCTTCATGGGGTTTATGGTTCTTTCCCTTGATCAAAAGAACAACAAAATTAAAAAAAGCAAGAAAAAACAGAAATATGTGCAACAAAGAAGGGAAAATGGTGCAGCATTTTGGGGTATGTTATAATTTTTCTTTTTGGTTAAGAAAAAAGGCTAGTCATTTGAGAGATTAAATTAAACAAAATTGGCAATTGAGGAGAAGTTTGGTTTAGAGAGAAAAGAGAGGTTTTTCTGTCATGGGATTCTTCCAATCTTTGTTTTGATAATTTTCTTTTCTTTTTTTCTTTCAAGTTTCTTTTGACGAGGGAACCCTAATGATTGTAACCAGAATTTTGTGTCACATAGTGTATCTTTTGATGTAAACAACACCAACTAGGCAAATTTTGGCCTGGAAAATTTGGACTGAGGGGAAAATTGTACTGTTAATTTGCTACCATTATATGATTTTAGATTATAATGTTTTAGAATGAAGTAAAACCAGCCTATTAGACATAAATATTTGCTTTCCTCTCTCTTTTTCCCCTGTTTTAATGCTTTTCCAATTTCTTGAATGTCCAATGCAATTAGAATGAATGCATGCCATTTCTTCAGCAACTTTCTGAAGGTAATTAACATTTCATCAAAATCAAACCACAGAGCTTAAATCCATTCCCATGGCCAAGGTGATGGAGGCATATTATATTTCAAGAATTTTAAAGGAAATATGCCAAAAAAGCAAAATTTCAATAAGTACATAACTTATTTTAGACTTTTTTTTTGTTTTTTGTTTCATTGTTTATTTATTTATATATTATACCTTGATATTAAAAAAATATAGGAAAAATAAAAATGGTTAAAAATTAAAACCCAAAAAAGAAAATTAGAATAAAAGAAAAAGAAAAAAAAGAAAAAAGAAAGAGAAAGAAGAATCCTTATAGAACCCACTTTCTCTCCTGTTATAAAAAAGTGCCAGATTTTCTTAAAAAAAAAAAGTGCCAGAAACTACTACATAACATAACACAGTAACAAGTGAGTTAACTTTTCTCCCCTGTCAAACTAAACCCACCAAAAGAAAATAAGAATTCTGTTTAGGGTTTTATACAAAAGCAGCAAACAACCGACTAATCATGGCTCCTGATGCTTCAGCTGCTCTTGCAGGTTCTTACTTTCTTCAGCTATTTTATATTTATGCCTCTATAGTTTTACGTTATTGTTATCTGGGGTGTTTTTATTCAGCTTAATTAATGCTTAGATTCTTTCAAATTAGAGAGTTGATTCTGTTAGAGCCAAAAAGTTGAATACTTCAATAATGGGGTTTTTGTATTTACGCCGGTGTGTTTTATAGATGGAAGTTTATGCAGTCTACCTGAAGAAAAAAGTTGTTTTTAACTTATTATTTACCCTGAATGCAAAAATTAAATAGCTTTGAGGTTTAAATTTAGAAACTTGTTGGTTTTTTATGTTGCAGTGAGGCAGAAAGTTCAAAACTTTTTGAATGCGGCTTGTACTGGGAATCTTGATCTTCTTAAGAGTAAGGCAGCAGCTCATGTTTTGTCTTCGTTATGTTATTTCAATGGTTGAATGTTGAGTAAAATTTTGTAATGCTTTTTTGGACTTTTTGATACATGTTACTTTTGAGTAGAGATAGCGGCTCAACTCGATGATGGCAAGGGAATGGCGAAAACAGTGGCAGATATAAAGGATGCAAACAAACGAGGGGCAATTCATTTTGCAGCAAGAGAGGGCAAGACTGATGTGTGTAAATACTTGGTGGAAGAATTGAAGCTTGATGTTGATACAAGAGATGAAGATGGTATATGCATTCAGCTTTTATAATTTTACATAGCAAAACACTTTCTGGGTCCTCTGTTCTTTTTCTGTTAATGATGCTTTAATTATCCTAATAATTTTTACTTAACTTCTTGGATTACTTAAAATTGCAGGTGAGACTCCTCTACTTCATGCTGCCCGGCAAGGTCATACTCTTACTGCAAAATACCTTCTAGAGCATGGTGCCAATCCTGCTATACCCAGTGACTTAGGTGCAACAGCTTTGCATCATGCAGCTGGATTAGGTGTGTTCTCTTCAGCTGGATTGTTTCTTTCTTGAGGATCTGGCTGGTTTCTATTATTTATTTGATTCAAATGTGGTAGCACACTAATCTTATTTCAATATGATGACAGTATGGTCCATGGCACATATTGACATTGTCTTAGTTGCCTTTATCCATAGCCCAATTTATCTGCCTTAATTATATCCATTCCTTAACCAATCCTAGGAATCCTTACTTCCAATGTACTACTCCTTTCTTGCAGGGAATATTGAGTTGCTAAAGTATCTATTGGACAAAGGTGCTGAGGTTGATTCACAAAGTGATGCTGGCACCCCATTAGTCTGGGCTGCTGGGCATGGTCAACATGATGCTGTAAAAGTTTTGTTAGAGCATCAAGCTAATGTATGTTTTCTTTTCATGTTATGATACTGTGATCTGAAAATACTATAACTCTAGGGACTGCAGAATGTGTTTTCTTTTGGGTTTTTTGGACAAAGACACCCAATAGGGTTTCCCGTTTGGAATGCAGTTTCTTTAACGCAATTTTGTCTTTAACTTCTTATGATGATTACTTTTGCAGCCTAATGCTGAAACTGAGGATAATATCACTCCATTGTTGTCTGCTGTTGCAGCTGGTTCACTAGCATGCTTGGACTTGTTGGTTCAGGTTTTATATCTTCTTTAGTTCTGTGTTAAACACTGTTTTTGCTTATAGTCACATTCTTGCAAGGTGAAAATTTAAAAAGTGAAATAAGTAACCTTTGGTTATACTTTTGCTTGCTTTCCCTGACAAGTGACCTTTTGATAGAAGATGTCAACTTCTTAAACAGTCCCAAAATTTCCTCTTTTTCTGTCTATAATGTTTGTTCTTTGTTCCCCTAAGTAGATGGATTGCTAAGATGCTGAAGCATTTATTATGTTTTTATATTTGACTTTATGCCATCTCATCTTAAGATTTTTTGTTACTTAGTTTTGCATTCTCTTACATGCAGGCAGGTGCAAAAGTGAATATTACAGCTGGTGGAGCGACTCCATTGCATATAGCAGCTGATATTGGAAACCCAGAATTAATAAACAGCTTACTGAAAGCTGGAGCTGATCCTAATGCCATTGATGAGGTAAGGTCATCCATGCATTCTTTTAATTATCCCTTCACGTTAGTGTTCTCCTAGCAATCTGTCTGTATTTACTGGTAGGGTAGTTAAGAAGTTTTAGTTTTTCTCTCTGAGGTTTTTAAGAACGACAACTAGCACATAGTACAAAATTATTTTTATACTTCTGCTGTAAATATTAGTTGACTTATTCACCATTTTCTGCTTTCGTTCTTTATCTCACACAGGATGGCCAGAAGCCCATACAGGTTGCAGCAGGCAGAGGCCAACGTGCAGCTGTTGAGATGCTTTTTCCTTTGACATCAAAAATTGATGCCATTCCAGAGTGGAGTGTAGATGGGATTCTTGAATATATGAAGTCTGAAACTAACAAACAACTGGTATTACTAACTGCCAAACCGAGCCCCTTACTTCTTACTCCTATTTTCGTTTGGTAGTGCTTTTATAATGTAGGACATTCACCGAAATCATATTGGCTTCCATTTTCATGGTGTCAGTACTGTGTTTTCTATTTTAAATTGGGGGAAGTGCTTGTACTCTTTCTTTTACCTTCCTTTTCTTAAGTCACATGAATGGCAGAATGTTTTTCAGCTACTATCTAGATGGCTAAGGAATAGATTTTACATAATCAGAGAGGGAAGATCAATCTCTATACTAATGAAAAGAAACCCGCTTAGAGAGTTAGTTTTGATTGAACTATATAAGTCTTTATGCAGATTGTGAGCTTGTGCTCTCTGTCCAGCTTCCTTATTTTGTTTAGATTTGAAATGTCAACATACACTGGTTGGATACTTATTTCAAGGTGAAATTTACAGGAGGAAGTGAAAAATCTGAAGGATGCTAAGGCAGCAAGGGATGCTGAATTGCCAACTAAAGATCTTCCAGAGGTGTCCTCCTTACTCTATTTACTTTCATTTTTATCCTTTGAAGCAACAGGCTTTAGTGATGTGATTCCAGGGTATTCTTTGTGGTAACTGTTGCTTGTAATTTTTATGGGTGGAACCTGTACTATGTGTAATACTCAAGAGTTTAGTGTACTGAAATATATATCTCTTAAACAATTTATTTAGGTTTCGCCGGAAGCAAAGAAGAAAGCTGCAGAAGCCAAATCAAGAGGACAAGAAGCTTTCCAAAATAAAGATTTTCAGATGGCAATAGATGCATATACACAAGTAAGCTATTCATCTCATCTGTGCAAACGCATAACAGTATACTAATTCTAGTACAACGTAGGGAACCTCTTGTGCCTAAGACCAGAAATTCGCACCCTGCTTTATAGCTCTTTTTGTCTGTTCTTATCAACTGATGGAATGACCCGCCAAGGGAATTGCCATTTCCAGATCTCATATATTGCTAAACATGCCACATCGGAAGAAGTCATGTGTTTTTTGGAATTTGGTGAATTGACTCTGTCTAATATGTGGGTAACTAATTTAAGAACAAACTTAACAATACATTTTTATTAATCTCATCTGCTCATTCATTACAGGCAATTGATTTTGATCCTACTGATGCTACTTTGTATTCGAATCGAAGCCTTTGTTGGATCCGTCTTGGACAAGCAGAGCAAGCTTTAACTGATGCAAAGGCTTGCAGAGCATTAAAACCAGATTGGCCAAAAGCTTGCTACCGGGAAGGTGCTGCTTTGCGTTTGTTGCAGGCATGTCATGTTACAATCTTTTATCATAACCGTCAAAGTTTCATACTGCTTTGTCTTTTTGTTTTCTGACCATTGTTAGCTGCTCCTTTTATTGCAGAAATTTGATGAAGCAGCTAATGCCTTCTATGAGGGTGTGCAGCTTAACCCTGAAAGTAAAGAGCTCGTAACTGCTTTTAGGTTTGTATAATCTTACTCTTTATCTTCTCTGCTGTGATTATTTCTGCTGTTGAACTTGATTTGCCTGTTGCTAAGAGGAAATTTTAGTATATGCAAGTACATGAGTGTTATATATGAAAATTACAACCTTCCAACGCAATGATTTTATGATTTATGGTAATGCTGTATGCCATTAACCAATCCATCTCAGTTATCTGGGTTCATGCCGTTATCTTCTTAAGGTATCCAAGGCATAGGTGATAGGACAGTAGAGATTTCTAATTTCATTCCTGGATTGGCTCTGAGGTTTTTCTATTGCCTCCTTTGATTATTTTTTGCAGGGAAGCCGTTGAAGCAGGAAGGAAATTTCACGGTGCAGATAAGGGAAAATCATAGTTTCCACTCTGCTGATACACCAACTAATTGAGAAGATGAATGCACCCTGCTGATTTGTTTACCTTTTTCGGGTGAATATATTGTTTTGAGACGTTGATCACAATGTATGGTATTTATTACCAGAAAAAACACAACAGAAATTTATGATTAGAATGTACATACTAGCAGCATGTTTAAGACCAAATCCATCCTAGTCTTTTTCCATGAGAATTACATGCTTCTTTCACGAGTGATTGTAAACTTTTTCTTATATTCATGCAAGATTTTATTCACTTCCATGTTCCATCATCTTATCCTGGCTTGAATGATTTGATTTTATTTTAGCATAATCCTTGCATTGCATGCGTTATTACCATATATATCAGCTTCTGTCAGATATAAAGTTAAGCATGTTTTTGTTAATTAAGCCAGGTTGTCCAGCAAGTTCCCAGCTAATGTCTTCAAACAGAAGAGAAAACTTCTGGTCAGAATTTTGGGAAAATTAAAAAAAAAACAAAAAAGGGAAATAAAGTAAAGGAAAAAGAAAAGATTTTTAAGACTAACAAATCAAATTTTATTTCTAATTTAGATATTTTTATTAAGTGCCTTGCATTTTCCCATAAAGACCTTTTGTAAGTTTACTGTACTTTCTTCCTTTTAAAAAATTTCCCTCGACTCAGAGACGAGAAAAGAAGAAACCCTCCAAACTGGAAGCCCCCCAAATAAAAAATTTTCGATCTTTAGGGTTTATTACCCGCCCCTTTCGCCCAAATCTTTCAAGATCCAATCTTTCTTCCTTCAGACAAAATACCCATCTCCAAAAATGCCACCCATAACCACAACTTATGGCACCATCACCTCCACGCCAACTTCCACTTCCTCGCGCGCCAAACATACGCGCCGCCCATGGGCAGAGCTCTTCTCCATCTCCTCATTCTCCCTCCCCATCTCCTATGCGGATGCCAAGGCTAGAATAAGGGTTAACTGCTCCTATTTCTGCGTAAACTATGTAATCATAATGCTTGCAATCGTCTTCTTAACTCTTCTTTGGCACCCATTTTCGATGATAGTTTTTTTGGTAACTTTCATTTTCTGGTGGTTCTTTTACTTCTTCAATGACAACCCAATCGTTGTCTTCAACAAAACGGTGGATGATAATGTTGTTCTTGGGGTTTTGAGTTTTGCTACTGTTATTTTATTGGTTTTAACACATGTGGGTGTTAATGTTTTGGTGGGGTTGGTTATTGGGGTTGTTGTTGTTGGAATTCATTCTGCGCTTAGAGGAACTGAAGATTTAGGTTTTGTTGGGGAAGAAGAAGAGGAAAATGGGCTGCTTCCTGTTGTTGGAAGTCAGCCTCTAAGGCCTACTTTTGGATATAATAGGATTTGATTTCTTTTCTTTTTGGGGTTGAATTGCTTGGATAGTTGGGTTTTGGGGTCGATTTAAGTTGCATTTCAATTTTGCTAAATCAGTTGCCAGGGAGGTATTTGAGGTCTTGCTGTTTCATTCATGAATTCCTTTGAGTTGAATCAATGCTGGTATCGTGGTGTTTTGGTGGTTGTAGTGAATCTTGGTGGTTTTGGGGGCTTTGATTTGAAATGCGTGTTATAAGTTCATGAAGTTTTATGGTTCTGGTATTGTTGGTTTGAGATTGCAGAGGTAGCTTTGGAGGCCATGGTATGATCCTTTTAGTGGTTGGCATTTGAGGTTCTACTTGGTTCATACATGAAAATGATCCGTTCATCATTCTTCTTTTGGAGTTATCACGTTTATTAGGATGGTGAAAACTTGATTTTCTGGGTTGCGTGAGTAGAGGTATCACAGTGTGTTTTGTAATTCCTCAATGGTTGAAGTTCAAAGCCGGCATCATCTTGTGGCTGAATGGTGTATTTTCAATTTTTCATGTGTTGAGGGAATAGAGGATCTTGGAGAATGCTGTTGCTGCTCATTCAACGGTGAGGGTGGATTTCTGGCCAACTAACATGATTGTTAGGTTGGATTTTGCGGCTGCGGATATGGATGGTTATATGCTATGTTGCAAAGCATAGTCATAGGCATTCTCTTATTTGCAATGTTAGTATAGGAGCTGATTAGATAGTCGCTCCGTTGTACTGATCATGGAAGTAACTTGCTTTAGTCAATCAAATGTAATCACTAATTTTTGTTTCTGCTGTAGAACAATCTCAATGAATCAATTTTATAGTTCTTTCCCTGCAATCTTGGTGTCTCTGAGCATGTCTTATTATGGTTGTTTGATACCGCTGAATGTGGAAAGTTATCTTAGCAAATTGTTTTAGCCTTAGTATTGGATGGTTAGATTTTGCATTCAATGTGGTGAAAGGAAAAAAAGGTTGCTAAAGGTTTTAATCCATGGATACTCTCTCCATAATGCTAAACTTGTCATCTAAATTTGTGATTATGCTCTTTGATGTGATTTAATTTCTAGTGCCCTGAGTCTCTTTGCACAAGCAATGTAGAGTTTGGTTTCTTCTCTCAGCTAAATATAGATGAGGTGCAGGATTAGTGGCCTCTAGCTGCTAAATTTTCTATCTGGTATCACCGATTACACGTTTATAGAGTAGCTTTTATGTCTTTAAGCTGTCAGTTTATCGTTTGACAATTAGCATGATCAAATTCTGCATTTGCCACTAAATCCTCGGATCCAAACAATAATTGATGTATGGCCTAAATCAAACTTCAAGGTAAGAAAGGGGTCATTGTAGCTAGTACTGTTTATATATGAAAGTCGGTCTTCTTTTCTGCTAGACTTTAGTTTGGTTGCATGTTCCATACTCCAACAGATTCCTATATGAATTGGATACTTAAAGGTCTCATAATTATGTTACACATACTTTTTCTCCGATTGCATCCATGCCTCAATACTCACCAGCATATTTGCAGTTCACAGAGCCGGTCTGATGTAGTTAGTTTAATTGTTGACATACTAATGAGCCTTAAGGGCAGTCAGAATAGTTTATTTCTAAATTGTGCAATCAAAATCTGCAGAGTAGTGCAGAACATTCTCCAATTACGCTTCAAAAGGTTACCAGCAACATTCTTCCATTTTGGTACTACATTATCCTTACATTGAATTTTTGTGTAAGGATAACAACTTAACTAGAAAGAGTGAGGAAGATCATAAAACTTCAAGCATAAAATACAGCAATTTCAAAAGTGACAGAAGGTATCAATTCAAATTCATTTCATATCATTCATTGATCTGTCTATAGTCAAGAGGTTTATGTCAAACATGATATCTAGGAATAGATTAAGGTGACATAACCTAAATTCAAATAAAATAATTTGCAGAAACTTTAAGAACAACATGCCGGGTGGCAACAAAGGGAAGTAGTGTTTATCAAACACAACCAAGTAGTAATGATACAGGGGGGGTGGGGAATCCAATGCTGTTAATCCTCTTCTAGGTTGATGGAGTCCCCGAACTTCCCATACAGAATCTTCTTCAACTCAGCCATTTGTGCTACTACTGATTCTTTTTCCTCCTCAAGTTTTTCCAAGTTCTTGCTAGTCACTTCTTTCATCTCCTCTATCCTGGTCTCCACTTCTTCCTTGGGCACATGAGCAAAGACTTCTCCTATTTGGAAACGCACTACATCTTCATCGGTCAAAATCAATTCGTTACTTGCATCCTCCAGGTTATCGTTTGTTTCCTGGCGACAAAGTTACCGTGAGGATATATGCAATCCAACAACAAGATTGTACCCACACCATAATAGAATGGGGAGTTTGAACAGTTTAAAAATGGGAAAATAGAGATAACAATTGCACTTTGATCTGATGTCACAAAAGTCAAGTCTAACTATAAGATCAAGTTCAAGGCTCTTCTGCAGTACAAAGTTGGAATGAAAAAAAGAAGGCAGAACAACAGTTTCAGTTTTTTAACTTCATAAGACCTATATTGTAGCACAGATTATGTTTACTATAGTTTCTACCCAAATTAACTAAGCAAAACCACTCTATAATTACAAAGTTCAGCTTCTTTTTCCCAAATCTATTACTAGCATTTAAAGAATCCAAGCATCATTTTCTTTCAATTCTCAATATCAATCTAATTCAGCAAAAACCAATTCTGCAACTCAGATAAAGGAAAGAGAAACTGAGAGTAAAGAAGCAATTATTTTCCCCAAAAGAAACAGAGTAAACCCTAAAATCTAAGAAATACACATAAAAATCAGACCTTAACTTATCTTGAACTGGGATTTCTCCCATTCTAAAATCCGACCTCTAAAACAATATAAAAAAAACTCTCCCCATATCCTCAAAATCCAAAACGAATAAAGGATTACAAAAGCCAACAGAAACTAAAGAAAACCCAAGCCAAAACAGTACCTTGGCTTCCTTGATTTCATCTTCAAGCTCATGAAATCGATTGTTTAATCTCCCAAATTTGTTAATGTTCTGTTGATCTTCCCAGGTAACCTGCATATCAGATCCTCCAGTGCCCTACGAAATACATAATTTATCACTTAGACCTCCATGAAATAGATGAAAAGATGCAGCAACAAACAAATATAAAGAAAGGGTTTTATGAGGGTTTTTGAGAATACCTGTTGCATGTTTAGTTCGATTGATTTCTCTCTAGAAGAAAAGTCGAAGGAAATCACAGAAGCTTCACTTCGTTCCTCGGATTTGAATTAAACAGACTCTCTTTGTTGGTTTTGTTCTGTTTCCGTATATAACTTTTGGGACTATATTTTTGGGTTTTACCCAATAAGAAGAATTTGTTTGGGCTTCTCGTTCGAGACCAACTTGGTTTTAGAGGTGTTAATTGTTAACAAGATACTAACACCATTGAGATGAGTAGAAGATTTTATTTATTTATTTACTTTTTGACATGGATGAGTAGAAGAAATTCAATACCATTCGGATTCGAGTCTTATAAATGGAAAAATAGAAGAAATGCAATATCTATTCCGATTCGAGTCTTATTCGAGTCTTATAAATGGAAAAAATAGACAACGTAACCCATGATTTCCGGATGCTAGAGCCTAGAGTGTTTATACCATGATTACCGGATACCGGAGTGTTTATATCGTAACGAAATATGATTACCGGATATTAGAGTGTTTATACCGAGACAAAATATGATTACCGGATACTAGAGTGTTTATACCGAGACAAGATATGACCAATGGCGATGGTCAATTTATTATCTACAAATTCTCTTTGGAATTCAATGGTATAACAAAAGTATATTCATGCAACAAATCATCATTTTATTGCAATGAAAATGATGCAACCTTTGACAATTCAATCAACCTGTGCAACTCAGAAGACAACTTCACTATTGTAGTTGAAGATAATTTGCCAAGAATGAAATGAAATAAATTCAATTACTCGACGTGTATTACATGCATGAGATAATCTGGTATACAAAGAACTATGATGCTCTTAGAAAACATATACTAGTAGGAACATGGAAATCCTATTATACATGGGTGTCTCCAGAAGCTTGGACCTTTCGGCAATATGATAGAACCATAACAAAGTCCTTTGCTGAGGAACCAACGGATGCCGGGACCTTTTTCGTCGTTGATGCTGTACGAAACCAAAGATCAACCAAGTTATGAAGTTGTAATGTTGGTAGAACAGGCTCACCCCGGCATAGGATTTCAACCTACAGAAAACAAACTCACTTGTATTCTCAGTATTCACTGTTTCAGGAAACAAGAAAGAAAGAAGGCAATCTATGGCAACCTAATACCGTAAAAATACAACAATTAGACATTCTCTGATTTCTGGGAAAACAGAAACTTCAGCTCACCTCAGCTTCACTTGTAAGATCAAGTTTCTTTACAAGGTATTTTTGGATGAATGAGACCGGCATTTTACCATCCCTGTGACCAAGAAAGAAGTCAATTGTATACATAAAAAACAATAAGAAAACTATCTCATGTTATTATGCTACCTTCTCAACATTAAATTCATAGACATTGGTATTACTTTTTTTTTTTGGTAATGGAGACCTAGGGAAGGCAGGGCCTTTAAGGCCCACACCCCTCCTTGCTAACTGGAACTGCGGGGAACTAGCATAGCAGCCCATCGCCATGGCCCCCAACTGAGCCTCATACATTAGTGTTGCAGTAAAGAGTTATGATAGTAAACAAAAAGTGCAGTATTCTTTTTTCGGATGATTAAAAAGTATAGAAATTTATCACAAACTTTGCAGAACAAAATAAGGTAAAAGCATATTTGCAGCATCAAGTGAGAGAAAAGCAGATTATTAAGTAGCTAATGTGAAGAAACTACTACTCACTTTATCCTCAAGTAGCATGCAGAAATCTGTGGCAGAGAAGCATCTCCTTTCCTGAAGCCATTTACCATAAAGTCAAATTCTGAATTGAAGATATTAAATTGAAGCTCCTCATAAAAAATGCAATGCTATGATTCTCAAGCAGGGAAAGAAATGGAGTCATAAGAACGCGTATATTTATATAGTGTAGAGTATCTTACTGGTCTTCAGAAGCAACTAACGAGAACCAAATTGGACTACTTTTTCTGTTACACTTGGCCCCCAAAGCATCTAGCAGAGCTCTAGCTGAGACAACCCGTTCCTCAGATCCAGCTGCCTTCTTTTGTGCTGGACGCATCCTCCTACGTTTCACAGGTCTTGTAATCAAACTTGTTCCATTATTTTCATCTTGGACTTTTGAATTCTGTCCATGCTCCTTGCTTTTGTTTTTAGTAATACACAATCTTCCATCAGGAACAGGGGAAGATTCAGGGTCAGCCTTTGTCTCAGGCATGTATGAGTGACAATCAGAGGCATTATGTGGTTCAGCCTTGGAAGTAGCCAGTCCCTGTGAATTTAGCTTAGATGACTTTCTGTTAGCAGCTTCAACAAGACAGTTTAAGGGTGTCCAAAGATCTGCTTTGCCTTCCAACATTTCAACATCATCTGGATCCTCCTTAGACCTGCGTTCAGCCGAAGGTTCTGCCATGGAAGAATCCTGCATTGATTAAATAAAGAAGGATAAGGGTTAATGTTGAAAAGGAAGCACGGGTTTGCTGACAGGGCCAATATTGATAGAAAGTTAGTGTATGAAGTTTAAACCATAAAGAATCTTTCTGCAGCCTCCTTTACCTGCCTTTTACTTTCACTAATTTTGTTAGAGTCAGGTGAGCTTGAGCCTGAGGGATTATCTTCAGCAGAATCTTCAATCTTAATGGGTTCCCCAACAGAGAATCTACATCCTCGAAGAGCAGAAGATCTTTTTCTTGCAGTAGCTTCGCTTCTCCTTCCAGTCAAGCCAGTCTGCATGGACACTTTCGGAGTACTGACCCCCAATGATGATAGTGATCTTTCCTTCCGTTTTGCTGGTGGTGAAGTTGAAGGCATAACCTCAGGAGCACTAATCTTTATTCTTCTATATGGGAAAATTTTGGCTCTTAAATCCTGCAAATTGTGGTCTGGCCTGCACATTTATAGGAAAATCTAACGATATGTGAGCTTATGTCAACTCAAAACTTCATCATAAACATGACTGAAATGTTCTCATTTCTCATATAGGTTTGTGCCTACATATGCTTCAAAACTTACATATAGGTTTGTGCCAGCATATATTTCAAAAAATGAATAAGCTAAATACACTCAAAGTCAAAAGAGAACCAATGAATGGATGACACAAAAGGATTTACCCAAAGCCTTTGAGAAGCAAATGTACATTAAAGGTACCGAGTCAGAGGAAGCCAATGGCTCAATGCATAAAATCTATAATTTACAACATTAGAATTGATACAGCAGGGCATGAATAGAGTTGTCAAGACTGGTCAATGATTACACAGAACCACAAACGAGTCTGCTTTAGCTAGAATTCAGGGGAATTATCCAAATTTGGCTTAATAGAAGTGTTTTGTTCATACTATACAGTATCCAATTAGTAGGACTTGTTTCAATTTTCCAATTCTACTTCTAGGATTCTCAACTTTTTACTCGGTAACAGCATGACTTATATTTGATACAGGACATGGACAATTATTCACCATTTTTACAGCAGGCATTTCAACCTTTTACTTGGTAACAGTTATAGTTCGTATATTTAATACAGGACATGGACAATCATTCACCATTTCTTCTTTGCAGGGAGAGACAGAGACAGGCATAGTAATTATAAAGACAGAAGGAGTCACCTGAGTTTGTCGACTGGAAGACAGCCCAGCTCAATGTCACATACAGGACAACAATCCATCCCCTCATCGGAGAGCTTCTCATATATGCATTTCCTACAGACTGGACAATTTCAAAATTAAATGCATCAGAAGCAAGCCACACCGAATTTTAATCCTATGAGTAAATAGGAAACCAGAAAAGCAAATGCTGTTCAACATTCAAGGAATAAAAGAAAAAGCAGTTAATGTTTGACAGTCTTTTAAATCAATCGACAAAGGAAAGAAAGCTTTAAATGATACATCCATATTACCATGGTAATATAGGTAAGAAAATTCTCAATTTTAGTTTGCCTAAATACAGAAGGTCGGACTAAGGCCTCCTTAAGACTCTTGCAAAATATGTTTGCAAGATCTGAATATTCCATAGTTGTCACATATTGCTATTGTCAACGTCGTTAGGCCTTCAATACTTCAGAAGAATTTGGCAGTTGACACTTTTGAAGGTTTTAGTGGAAATTACAATTTGTGAAGAACTGCAGAAATGAAATTCCTCATTGAAGATGAAAACATTGTCCATTGTCTTTAGCTGGGAAATGAGTAAAACTAAAGCTTCCTATATGCCAACACGGGAAATGGGCCACTTTTAACGCATGAGAAAAAGTTGCCATACATGTCTTCCACGCTAACATTATTGTCTAACAAATTCACTCAAGGCTTATCCTAAATCTCCGACATAAGACTGCCTTATCCAGCTATCCTCATGCTACCATACAAAAATAGAACCAAAATCACCAGTAAACAGCAAAATGTTCATACATTTTGGTTCTAAGTACAGCAACAGTATGGACATACGTATATGCATGAGGTGAAAAAGTTAAAACAGAACATACAGAATCATGAAACCAGAACAACAATACTGAAATAGAAATGAAATCACATGATTAAAGTTAAAAACCCAATTTCCACATAACCATGACAATCAGAAAGAATTTCAATTGGGAATGGCAATGAAATCAAGAAATCTAACACGTACGGATAACAGAATGCAAACGAAAAAAGACAGAACCCAATACGAGAAATTAAATGAATTGGAAAATAAACAAAACCCCAGATGAGAAAACAAAAACCCAGAACACAATATGCAAAGACAGAAACAGAAAGCAAACAAAAACCCAGATCAAGAAATTATCAAGAAAAACAGAAAGAGAAGAGAAACTAACACGTATGGAGACACAAAGAAATCGTCGTAGCTTCCTTTAAAAGCTTATTACAAAGAGGACATGTCATGCATGACACTAGAGTTTCCCTCTTTACTTTGACAACATGATGAGCAGCAGCCATCTTCTTGGTTTGTCTCCTTATAATATTTCCCTATTTATTTCCCTTCACATTCAAAAAAACTGGATTGATGAAGAAAAGAATTCACCCAACAAAAAATGGGTAATCCTTAAAAAAACCCAAGGAAAAGTCTTCTTAAAGATTGAATTGAAAGGGTTTTGACAAGTGTGTTTTGGTTTTTGTAATGGTGTCAAAAAAGAAAGGCTTTTCTTCTTTTATTACTATTATTATGAGTAGGAGGTGCCATGAAAGAGATCTAAACTGAAACAGATGTAGAACGAAGTGGCGGGGTTTTGGGGGTGAAGTGAAATTAAGATCAACAACAACGTGGGATTTGGTTCGGTTGGATTATTGGACACAAAAAGATAAAACAAAAGCGAAGCAGCAGCGGCCTTTTTAAAGTGTTTCTATTTCTCTTCGAGTTTGAGTTTGAGTTTGGATTTTATTTTCTTGGGTTTTTCTTTTTCTTTTTTATTTTAATTTTTTTTTTCTAGTTTTATATACTAAAAGGAAAAAACAAAGAAAAATACAGTGCCTTTCTGAGGTTTCTTTTTGGGAGTTGTGATCTAATGTGTGCCTTGGAAGGATTAACTTGTAATCCTATCCCTATTCCTACAAACAATTTTTCCCAAAATAAGAGGAAAGTATTAGCTACTATAATTATACTCTATTAATATGAATTAAATTCTTTGTTTTTTTTTCCTAGAGAAAAAGTGATTCAAGACTTATATTAGGATGTCAATGTTATGGCCAAAAAAAAAAATTCATTAATGTAAGCCCTTTCTTGACATGCAAAAGAAAACAATAGGTAAGACCATAATTATCACAACAAAGCTTACTCATAAACAATGCAAGATAGATATAAAAAAAGTAAAAAAATATTTTGTTATACAAACTTTCTCCATCCAATAATAATATTGAGTCCACCAATGCGAGGTTGGATCAAGTGTTAAGCTCAAATAGATTTCAGGTTCGAGATTTTGTGTACACATCCGCTTTCATTGATAGACTCATGACTCATCCACCAAATCCAAATGTACGGGTTAATCAGAGTAAATCTTTGAACATCGAATAAAAGACAAAAATGAAAATTAACATTGAGTACCAACTAATTTAGAATCGAACCGTGATCGTGCCATATAAGACTAACGCACTATTTTTCAATTAAAAGGAAATGTAAATCATGGCACGTATAGTTTGATATATAAATGCGTATTTAAGGTTTGATTAAGTTGTCGTTTTCTTGACCAAGTTTTTTCCTTGAAAAAACCGGCATTCATATATTAAAAAATAGTTTGATGGAATACCATATAGTGTACCATTACGTGTGACTATAATGATAGATTGATAGCCACTTTCAAACCTCCCTACCCTTACCTTACCCCATTTTAAAAAAATACAAAAACAGGGTCAGTGTATGTTTGGGCTTGCTCCATTGAATTGGGTTGAAATTTTGGAAAAGGAAGTTTGGGTAATGGGCTGTGGCCTGTGTCACACATTTATAGACCAAACACATTTTTAACTTGAGCATGAAAATACGTAGCAAAAATCAATACTATATTGGTCCCGCACCCCGCAGCAGTAGTACCAGGGCATTTTTATATCAGTGTAAAGGGAGATGTACATGGAAATGTTGGAAAAGGGAATTAAAAAATACAACCCTGGAAATTAAGAAAGCTTCCTTTGCATTATCCAATTCCTTCATCACTTCAATGTCCTTACGAGCTGTTATCATAACCTGCAATAATATGATATCATCATAACTGAAGTCATAACTAAAGGTCAGGAACACTTCCAAATTGAACTTCAGTTTCCACTTTATGGTAGTAGCGAGTAGCAAAGAAGAAGAAGAAGAAAAATTACCATTTCCAAGGCAGGGTATACATTTGCAAATAATTTCTTTCCCTTTTTTATTGTAGTAGCTAACAAGACACAACAACAAAAGTAATGGGAAGTTTTGGTCTTTTCTAAAGTAATGGGAAGTTTTGGATTGGGCCAAAACTTCCTTCTGCCAATCCAGAACTTCCCATTAATTTTGTTGTTGTGTCTTGTATATGCTATCTTCATTAGTTTTATGCTGCTGCTGATAGATGATTTCCAGGAGACACCCTAAAACAGAAGCATTGTCATTGGTTACAATCCAAATAAAGCCTTGGCATAAGCTCTGGGAGGAAGCAAATTGAATTCATTTGAGAATTTGTATCTGATACATGGACTAAGAGATGAATGCATTGTTCTTACTGAAGCTCTATGCCTTGTTTGTCTCGTAATTCTTTAGGAATTTGACCATCAAGATTGTTATTCTGAAGGAATCTGTCAATGTGCAAAAACAAACAGGTCAAATGTTTTTAGATGAAACAAATTAAAGAAAATAATAAATCTTTCAAGTCTCAAGGGCTTTTTAATCTATTCAAACTTACACTTGACGAAGACTATGAAGTTTGCCTAAAGATTGGGGGATTGGCCCTGTAAAATTGTTGTTCTCCAAATGCCTTGCAGGGATAAATATCAAACATACCAGATTAATGTAATGCAATGAATTGAACAAAAGGATAGATTAGAAGAAGATTTTGTAGGGAACAATATTGTCAGAACATACAGAGTTTCAAGCAGACCCATTGAATGCAACTCTGGAATGGGGCCTGAGATGTTATTCCCTCCTAACCAACTGTAAGCAGATGATTCCAAATTTATAGCAATCATTTCAGCTTTCAAGCAAAAAAAACCAAGTGTAGTATAATTGAAGAAGGGCTTAGTAACTTTTTCCCCCTGAACTTGTACCGTTTGGCACCGTCATGTTGCTGATGTGGCAATGCCAAGTGAGTCGGGTATGCCATGTCAGACCAACCCGACTAATGTCAGCGACATGATGATGCCATTAGCCTAGTCGTTTGAGACGGAGCAAAATGTCCAAAATTAAAATTCAGGAGGCAAAATGTCCAAACGCTACAAGTTGAAGGGGGAAAATGGTACTTTTTTGCCATTGAATAATCTAGTTTTATTTATCCAAAAAAAGGAAAAGAAAATGAAAAAAAGAAGAAGCTAGTTTTACTTACAGATGGTGGAGCGCAGTTAAATTATCTATACTTGGAGAAAGAACACCAGATATCCCTAAGTTGCTAAGATCCCTTTATATCATTAAGAAGAAGAAATTAAAAAAAATGAGGAAAAATGTGGCCAGGGGTTGATTCAAGTGATTCAACTAATTAAGTTAAGCACAACTTACACAGAGATAACTCTAGCCATTAATGCACCATTAGAAATATTACAAGTAACTCCTGTCCATGAATTCTCACTGGGCAGGCATGGATCACCTACCCAATCAGGTGGTGGGTTTTCAAGGCTATTTGCCAATTCTTCCATTGCCACCACTGGAAATATAATTCCAAAGAGCAGACACTGTTAAAAGCCGTCAGAAAATGGATTGCTAAAACAATTAAGCCAGAAAATAATTAAGAAAATTTGCTACCATCTCTTGTAAGAGTCCTTCCACCAAGAGGTATAATCTGATAGAGTTCAGCAGCATTGATGAGTGGAGGATCAGAAGTTTTAGCATCAGGAGTAAGAGTGATTTGGGTCTGTCCAGATAGAGGCCATTGCGCTGAAAACACAGTCACACCACTAGTTGTGACATTGAGATTACTATAGAAATTCTTCCCATTTACTGAAACACTGAAGACTCTCCAGCTGTTTGTGCTCGGTTTTCGATTGTCCTGGAAATACAATGAAATTCGGTATTTGGTACTTGGAAGTTCCATAGGTGGCCACTGGACGTCAAGTTTATTCCCCGGGCTTGTTGTTGTGATTGCTGCTGCAAATGCCTTGGCTGGTGGCTTGTCCCAAAAATCTGCAGTGTTTACTCCAGATTGGCTCGGAACAACAGCGTTGTTGTCCTTGAATGGTTGCCACAACCGATGTTGTGGATCATCTGGAAAGCTGGGATCAAAACATAAACCAGAATGCTTTAACCTTATAGTTCGGCAAAAGTACCATTTTCCCCTTGAGACGTTTTTCCTTAACTTCAATTTTGGGCATTTTGCCCCCGAATTCTCAATTTTGTAGGTTTTGTCTCCTCTCAAACGATTAGGCTAACGGCACCGTCATATCGGTGACGTGGCATTGGGATGTGGCATTTTTGTGCATTGCCGCATCAGCAACATGACGTTGTGTTGCCACATCGGACCACGTCGGCGACATGACGGTGCTGTTAACCTAATCGTTTGAGAGGTGGAAAAACATCCAAAATTGAGAGTCCGGAGAGCAAATGTCCAAAATTGAAGTTCAGGAGACAAATGTCCAAACGCTACAAGTTCGGGGGACAAAAAGGGTATTAACCCCTTATAGTTCTAGATTCCTATTTCCTCTGTTTCAGCTCTAAAGGAAATTCATGTGCAATTCATATTAAAAATTGAGGGGGAAACAGTATATAAGTTCCATTACCTGATGGTATCCTCACTCCCAAATGCACTTCTTGCAACAGTAACAAGGGCATACTTAGAAAAAAAATCTGTTTGATTTGTTGATATTGTTGAATTATACAAGGAATCATCAAGAGGAATCACTTCAATAGCTGATATAAAAGGGCTTGAAGCAGTGTTGTTGTTTCTTGCAACGCAAACACTGAGGTTTTTGCCTGTTGCACCCACGATAACTTCATAATATGAACTTTGTCCCTTTGCATAATCCTCCGTCGTATTAACAACGCTCCATTTAGTCCCTCCGATGATCTGATCAAACACCGGCGGCTCCTTCCCTCCATCAAAACCTCCATAATAGTAAATAGTCCTCACTAGATATTTCCTTCCTCTGATTGCTCCGAATTTGTAACAATATTTTCTGGATTTTGCATCCGGAAAGTATCTTAATGTTGTTAAAATGGGCAGCAAATTTGTGTCTTTAAGAGCTGATTTGTTCCCAACGTTTATGAAATCTTCATCTGGGATATATGTGATTCCGGTGTCTGGTATAGTTTGATTATCTGAAGCGCCACAGCTTATAAAAACACCTGCATCAAGGCCACCATAACAGAATGTGTATTATGAGATTCTTTCAAGGTTTTTTTTTTCCTCTCTATAATGTATTAACAAGGAAATTTATGATCAAACTTATCCTTGTGTGTACACATATATATACACATGAAACTTTAAATCAGACAACTGGGAGGGAAACTATATTAGAGTTTCACTTTGGGGGGGAAATGAATCATTATTTGTTTGATCTTTTGAAGAATATTAATGTTCTGGGTATTGAAAAAACATAATTTTAAAAGGAATTTGTTGATAAATTATGCAATATATATATATATATATATATATATATATAT
>AWUE01015664.1:0-44677 GCA_001974825.2 Corchorus olitorius | reverse complement strand
AAAAATGATTTTTGAATTTTTTTTTGGAAAAAATGAAAAAAATCTTAAAAAACATATTTTTTAAAAATTATTTTTTTAATAAAAAAGCTGACGTGGCAGTCCACCTCAGCAACACCGTCAGCAAAGTTAACGACGTTAGTGCCACGTCAGCGAAATTGACGGTGCAATTGACGAAAGGACCTAATTATTACTAATCCTTCACTTTAGGGACTTAATTGAATAAAATTTCACTTCAGGGACTAAAATGCACATTTGGCTCCACTTTAAGGACCATTTATGTACTTTTACCGTTAATTGTTCTGTGGAGCAATTAGCATTTACCTCAATCAAGGTCTATGTTTTGACAAAATTATGATCTGTTATGTTCTGATTGCTATAATTGACTATATGTTAATTAATCCATGATTAGCATTTGATCAGGGTCTAAAAATGATTATCGTTTGATTAGGGATTAAAACAAGTTTCCCTAGCAGGAAATGCCCAAGAAGAAGAAATGGGCAAAATTGCAACCTATATGGATCAAGAAATTTTCTTTTCTTCTTTGTTCTTGCCAAGCATGGAAGAATTAATTGGTCAACTCTAATGTTACCGTAATTAATGTACAGCAGAAGAAATCTAAAATTTTATTTTTTTTTATCAAAAGTAAAGCAAACTGATGTTAATTGTTATTACAAAAAGTTATTAAAAGAACAGTAGAAAAGTGTCAATCAAGTACTATATATAGGCCAACATTAACAATTACTATCTTTTTTCATTCATTGCTTTCAAAATGTAAAAGATATTCTAGACAAGTTCAACTAAAAATCTCCATGTATTGCCACAATTACCAAATTTGCTGCAACAATGGTTATTTGCACAAGGCCGGCGACCCATTCGAGATTTTCTTCATTCGCTATGAAGGATCAATTTGTTACAGACAAAGTTTAATAGTAATGATTATTTTTTTTTCTTAAGCTAAGCTTCTTGTGTCGTGTCAACTCATGTTGTCTCAAATCTTAATGACCTCAACTTTTTATTGCAAATTAAATTTGTTTATGATTTATATATGAATCATATCTGCCTTGTCTTCAAAACAATACATTGATCATCTTACAACAGGCAAGCTATCTTGCTAAGCCTAAAACCTGTCATGTTCGTTGGAACCTCTAAAAGCCAACAGAATCTGAGCTTTTTTTTTTCTGTTGGTTTAAAAGATGTTGTCTGATATAAATTCAGCGTTGTTGACGAAGGAACACCATCGCTTGGAGACGCATTTGAATCTTATTAAAAACTTGGCTGGAAGTTTTGCCAGTGTGTCTTCAATCACATCATTGGGTACTTCGTAATCTATTTCTCTTGGCCTTTTGTTTCCCACGGTTAGCCATGAATCTTAATTAAGTTTCTTTTTTGGTTTTCTTTGCTTAATTGAGGTCTGAAGAGAAGTGGTGCGAAAATTTAAATTGCAAAAACTTAAAACGAAAATTAAATAAAAACAGTACAAATTAAAGACCTGAAAAATACCGGAAGGAATCCTTGTTAGTCTAATTATAATTATAATAATTATAATTATTCTAGGCTTTTGGTATCAATTCTGGGTGTAATTTGGGCTCTGGGTTGTCTTTTTCTAACAAATTCAGCATGAGGTAATCAAAATCCAGTTGACTTCAGGAAAATTAAGATTCAATCCTGACCACTCATCTTGAATTCCTAAGTGTTTTTACAAATCCAGTTGACTTCAGGAAAATTAAGATTCAATCCTGATCACTCATCTTGAATCCCTAAGTGCTTTTACAATTTTAGCTCTAATTGTAAATTAGGGTATAAACAATTGCAATTTAACTCAAACTCTATTTCGAGCATAAATTAGGGCTTCATCAATCTTGTGTTATGTTCCATTAATGAAAATTGTTGGGAGAGGAATCCAGGTCCTGTGTTGGTTCAAGGCCCACCAAGCAGCCCATATACATGTCGGACACCAATCTGAACCCAAAAGTCTAGACTAATGGTTTCTTGGGTCTTTCATGTATATAATGGCCTCTAACAACCCATCTCTTCATGATGTTGAATGTTTCCTCACATGTGAATCCCTTAACAATCTCCCCCGATTCACTTGTGAGTCCTCATCTCTCCCCCGTGCGGCCCAACCCGTCAAGTCTTAAGCCAATTACCGGCCATCCAAGACTTAACCCATCTCTTCATGATGTGGGATGTTTCCTCACATGTGAATCTCTTAACAATCTCCCCCGATTCACTTGTGAGTCCTCATCTCTCCCCCGTGCGGCCCAACCCGTCAAGTCTTAAGCCAATCACCGGCCATCCAAGACTTAACCCAAAAGTCTAGACTGATGGTTTCTTGGGTCTTTCATGTATATATGCTACTCTAACAACCCATTTCTACAAGATGTGGGATGTTCCCTCACATGTGAATCCTCAACAATCTCCCCCGATTCACATGTGAGTCCTCACCTCTCCTCCGTGCGACGAGTCCTCATTTCTCTTCCGTGCGGCCCAACCCGTCAAGTCTTAAGCCAATTACCGGCCATCCAAGACTTAATCCGTCAAGACTTAATCCGTGGAGTGCGAGAGTGCGAGGGCTCAACACTCAACAATTGCACACCCTCGGATGGTGAATCTCCCCCGATTCACATGTGAGTCCTCATCTCTCCTCCACGCGGCCCAACCCGTCAAGTTTTAAGCCAATTATCGACCATCCAAGACTTAATCCAGCCCAACCCGTCAAGTCTTAAGCCAATTACCGGCCATCCAAGACTTAATCCGTCAAGACTTAATCCGTGGAGTGCGAGGGCCCAACACTCCACAATTGCACCCCCCGGATGGTAAATCTCCCCCGATTCACATGTGAGTCCTCATCTCTCCTCCGTGCGGCCCAACCCGTCAAGTCTTAAGCCAATTACCGACCATCCAAGATTTATTCCGTCAAGACTTATTCAAGCCAATTACCGGCCATCCAAGACTTAATCCGTGGAGTGCGAGGGCCCAACACTGCACAATTGCACACCCTCGGATGAATCCTCATCTCTCCTCCGTACAGCCCAACCCGTCAAGTCTTAAGCCAATTACCGACCATCCAAGACTTATTCCGTCAAGACTTATTCAGGCCAATTACCGGACATCCAAGACTTAATTTGTGGAGTGCGAGGGCCCAACACTCTACAATTGCACACCCTCGAATGATCACACCAGGCTCACCGTACGTGCTCATGGGCCACATTGATCGAGTCTAAGCAAGCTCTGTTACCACTTGTTGAGAGAGGAACCCGGACCCTGTCTGCTTCAGCAAGGCCCACCGAGCAGCTCATATACATGTCGGACACTAACCTGAACCCAAAAGCCTAGACTGATGGTTTCTTGGGTCCTTCATGTATATATGCCACTCAAACAACCCATCTCTTTATGATGTAGGATGTTTCCTTCACATGTGAATCCCTAACAATCTCCCCCAATTCACTTGTGAGTCCTCATCTCTCCCCCGTGCGGCCCAACCCATTAAGTCTTAAGCCAGTTACCGGCCATCCAAGATTTAAGTAAAGAAATTCATCAATGGCTAATTATAGTGCACCCCTAGATGTCGTCGAAGGCATCTTGACGAAACTTCCTGTCAAGTCTCTATTAAGGTTCAAATGCCTGTCGAAGCAGTTTGGTTCATTGATAACCGATCCTAATTTTATTGATCGACATGTTTCAAATCAACAGACGACGAAAGATCCTCAATTTTTGTTGCTGGATTCTATCTGTCTAGGCTCTTTTACAGATTCTAGTAGAAGAATTGGAAGGGTCCTTAACTCAAACGAATTTACCATCGACTGCAATCTTCCCAAAGATTGGTATGACATGAGTTTGTTGGATGACATCGTTTGCTTCAGTGGCTTCTTGAACATCATCGTCTGCAACCTTAGCACCAACGAATTAAGAATTCTTCCTCATTCAGAGACACTCTGCTTTCATAAATTAAGCAACCTCCTCACTAATCCTGGTCCAACCAAAGGGACCAAAGGTATTCAATTCCTTCGTATTCGATTTCATCACAATCCTTCGTTAAATCTGTGCGGTGAGTTCAAGCTAACAAAGGGTTTCTTCACTTTCACAATATATTAAGTTGTTAATCTCAACAGAGACCGAAGGGTATTTGATGCAGCTTATTTAACAGCTTAACTGGACATCAGCTTATCTACTATAAAATGTTTAAGCTGGACAAACAACTCTTTTCAGAAGAGCTTATAAGCTAGAACAGGTTGGGGAGACTTATTAGTTTTGAATCAATTTGTTGAATTCTAACTAGTTTTAATTGTAGGCTTTACAATCCAAATCAGCAGCTGGGAATTGGACGTGATTTAATTACAAAACAATACAAGATTGTGAAGGTGTTTAATCCAGTTGATGATCCACGGCAAGCCATGGAGTGTGAGATTTTCACCTTGGATCCAAACCCTAATGCTTCGTGGAAAGTTTTGGGCGTGGTGCCATACAAAATTGATACAACAGCTACCCATGTCTACGTCAATGGATCCATGTATTGGTTCCAGGGAAACGAGAATGAAGTGATTGTCATGTTTGATTTGCGCATGGAAAAGTTCCATGCGATTCCACATCCAAGTTGTTGCTCAGATCCTGATAAACTTCGTCAGACTATGCAGTTGGGGAGTTTGAGAGACAGTTTATGTCTGATAGAACGAGAATTCGAGGAGATAAATATATGGATTATGACATGTAAAAGCAAACTAGTGAGTTGGGAGAAGCTCCATTACTTGAGGCTAATTATGACAATTCACCATGAAATTGGACTTACATATGGAATTGTAGAGCATAAGGATGGAACAGTTCTGGTTTGTGGAGAACGGGATGGGGGCGGATTTGTGGTCACTAAATTCACTCAAAATTTAGTCCCTTTGTACGGACAGAGGCTGCCCTTTAGAATTGTTCTCATTAAAAGACCGGACAAGGGATTTTCACATTCTTAATTGCATTGGTAATTTCATGTTTGATTGTTCTTGAATCAACATTTCTCTTTCTCGGTTAGCCTATCAAGTGATGAGTAGAGAAGGCTTGACCTGCAAAGAGTATAACATAGTAAGCTCTATTGCTAATTTCTTTTCTCATTTTCAAGAGACTAATTGCTGCATGTATCAAAGTTATTTTCTTTTATCAAAGGTAAAAAGATTATTAAAACAACAATATGGGTCTAAGATAACAAGCAGATAATTGATATGATACATAAAGTAAAGAAAACAGAACTAAAGCAGAGGAACCAAAAGAAACAGAGACCACTTCAAGAAATTAAGCTCTAGGCAGGTCATAAAGCCCTTAACCCTTCCTAGCCCTTGCTTTGCAGTCACAATTACTTTAATTATAATTAAATCAAATTTTCTAGCAATCATCCAAAATAAGTTTCTATTCTCACATGCAATTGAATTGAACTAAAAAACTATGAACAAAGTAAGAGACTCTTAAATTTTTTTTTTCCCTATATGCTATCAATTCATCTCTTTCAAATATATAAAATAATTATTACTGATTTTTCTACTCAAGAATATGCAGAATTGCAGATATAATACTTACCAAAGCAATCGGAAGAAAAGTAGGAAGGAACAATGGAAGATCCCTCATTTTCAATCTGAAGCATCCGAAACTCTCTTGTTCCAGGATTATAAACAAGAACAAACAAGAACATTAGTGTTCCCAAAGAAGCAAAAAACCCCATCACAAGAATTCGACAAAAAAGTAAAATTCATAAGGATTTGCCATTAAGAATTCGATTCGAGATTTTCTTCATTCGCTATGAAGGATCAATTTGTTGCAGAAAAAGTTTAATATAATAATGTTCTTTATTTTTTTTGAAGCTAAGCTTCTTGTGTTGTGTCAACTCATGTGGTCTCCTCAAATCTTAATTGACTTCAACTTCTTATTGCAAATTAATTTTGTTTATGAATCATATCTGCCTTGTCTTCAAAACTATACATTTATATCTTACAAGGCAAGTCAAAAATCTATTTTTTATTCGAGTAAATCAGTTTATTGATTGGAAGATTTTATTTATGATCAGATCAGACGGTATAAACTGATCTGATCCCATATCTTTCTTGGTAGAAATCTGATCCCATATTTGTAACTATAATGAATTAATATGAGAAAGAGTCTTGCTACACAGCCCGAAAATTTGACCCGAAATTTGGGATTATTCAACGGGCTTGGTGAAGTGCGCCGTCCCCTAAAAAACTACTTTTTACTTCAAATCGGGATTTCAAAAGTTGATTTTGAATTCAAAAGCAAGCTAACTTGCTTTAGGTGTTTTTGCGTTTCGAAAGGGCTTAATGCCTAAAACCCCCTTGAAGTATCCAAAAAAGGATATTTTGCCCCTCTAATCTTTTTTTTGTCCAACTTTGCCTCCTGAACTATGAAAAAATGACATTTTGCCCACTATCGTAACAAAATTTAATCACGTGCATGCACGTTACTAACGGGTCTGTTAACTCGAGGTATTTGCTGACATGGAATTTCCATGCCAGTTAAAAGTAGTAGGCCCTACGTGAACCTTTTCTACCCTTCAGAAATTGATAAAAATCCAGTTAGGGCCCATTTTTTGGCTGACGTAGAAATACTACGTCAACAAAAAATCTCGAGTTAACAGACCCGTTAGTCACATAGACGCATATGACTGAATTCTGGTACGACGGAGTAAAGTGTCCTTTATTTCATGCTTCAGGGCAAAGTTAGACAAGAAAAGATTAAATGGGCAAAGTGTCATTTTTTGTGATACTTCAAGGGGATTTTGGACATTAAACCGTTTTAAAAGTGTATTTGTACATTAAATTACTAAAATCCACTAATTATTTTTCTCTTTCCTTTTCTAACTTATATCTTTTTTAGAGGGTTCATTTTCATTGTCGAATTAGGGTTTGCAAAGATGTCGTTGATCCCGGAGAAATCCGATTTTGATACGGCGGGGCCTTTGTTGGTGGAGAGTTTAATTACCAAGCGATGCCTGGGAGAAGTGGTGCAAGGATGGTGTTATTTGCTTCGGTTTTTGGAGCAGAGAATTAATATTGAAGCTTTACTTGGCCAATCCAAGGGATCAATCCGTGTACCACGTTATTGATCTCGATTTTGGCAACAGAGCACCTTACTTCGTCCTGATTGGGTCCCGAATCTATGTCGTGGTCGGCTGCAGCGGTGACTCTTGTGATGGTCCCGTCGATGTCCACTACTGCGATGTCCGGTTTCCTCTTCCTGGTGGCCGGGGTTTTGAATGGAAGGTTGGCCCTAAGCTCAATACTCCCAAGCATAATCCTTTTCTTTTCTCTCTCGCCGCCGGTAACTTTTACGCGCTCAGCCTCAGCGGCTCCCTTCCTGATGGTCATGGTCAGTCACATTGTGTCTGTGAGCCTTTCGAGTTATTGAAACCTGACAGCGACAAATGGGAAGTGCTGCCTTGTCCCAAATATTTGTCATCCAGGTTCTTCGTCAATGGCACTCTTGTCTTTAATAGCAAGTTCCTTTTCTATTCCTACTGTATGAAAGAAGATAAATATTGTTTCGTCATTTATGATGCTGAATTCAATACATGGATCAAAATGGATCAACCCCGTAATGTAAAAATTGGTAAACCCTTTGGCTATTCCAAAATATCTGAAATCTTTAATGGTGTTGATGACATTGAGTTGTTTCTTCGTACCCAAAGAAGCGAGTCTTCGTCTTTTGTTATTTCTAGCTTTAAGGAAAGGTTTGAGCGATGTTTACTTGAGCCTATGGGTCTGGATTCGAAGGCTTTGCTAGGGAAGAAGTGGCCTGAACCCAAGTGCCGGCATCTCGCCCCTGAGCCTGAATACAAGTGCTGGCATCTTGTCCCATTAATTAGGGAATTCAGGGTTCTGTTTTATTGCCTTATCCAGTTATGTTGTTGATGCAGGAGCCGAGTGTTGTTTTGTTCAAATTGGCACCTTGGATTTGCTTCAACAATCTGATCATGCTAAGGCTAAGTTCAAGACTATTGATATTGGAGAGTTTTCAGAACTCTTGCCTTTGGAAGATTGCAGTACATCAGGGCTTTGATGAATTGGAGTTGAATGCAAGGTCTTCATAATTAGTAGTAACTAATTTTATTTATCTATTGATTTGGAATATGGTATGTTAAAATGCTTTTTAGTATCCCATCCGGTACTCAGAGCTTTACTATGACTAATCCGTGTGGATTATGGTATGTTAAAATGCTTGACTATATATTGTGGTGTTGCTTGATCTTTGTTACATTGTTCAATTATTAGTCCTTGAAAACTTATCATTTCTTGAATGAAAAAAAGTGGCCGAGTTGGCATCAAAATGACATTCAACTTAGAATTATAAATTGTTGGTGCTCAGAGTGTACAACTTTGATTAAGTAGGCTTGATCCGACTCAATTGTCTCAAATCTTATAATTACCTCAATTTGTTAAATTTGATCATAAATATCATACTGCCTTGTCTTGACAACAGTACATTGAGCTCACAAACAGGCAAGCTGTCTGAAATTTACTTTTATTTAAGTAGAATTTATTTCTTACAGATCATATTTATTCATGATCAGTCGACAGTGTAAACTGATCTGTAATTTTTTCTCATGTAATGGGAAATTACAAGAACAGGGCAAAAGCTGCAGTGGGTGGATTTTAATTTAATCAGCGCAATCAACAAACTCATAGTTGACAATAAGGTGGCCTTGAGCATATCCATTCCCATCAGTGTCAATCTGTTCAAACACACTCCAGTCCAAATCTAACCCTCCATTGCTACATTGATCTACAATTCTTGCTGTTGTTGGAGTATTAGTCCTAGTATTCGTTACCTTCGGAAACAAAAAACATAAAAAAAATCACACAAAGAAAATCAAAATCTGGGAAAAAAATTGAATAAATTAGTTGAGATATAATAAGCTTGCAAATTTATGAATTTGCTTACCCTTAAGCATTTGCCACAAGCAGCTTGGCCATGATCACCAGCTGGACCGCAAAAGGCGGTCCATCCATATTTCTGTCGCCATGCCAGAGGCTTACTGGCATCCCAAGTAGCACAAAAAGCACTTGCAGTGTTCAAATCCCAGTTAATTTGGGATGCATTGTAGAAATGGTAAGTAGCTCGAACATTGGAAGCACTTTGGGCTGCAACAGAAGCCACTAGACAAGTTAACAACACAATGCAAAGACTCAATTTCTCCATTTTTTTTGTTACCAATTTTTGTTGCCTGGAAATGGGTTCTAGGTGTCTGAATTTATAGTGAAAATTTGGCATGATGTGATTACAAGATTACCCTTGTCGTGTAAAGACTGAAACTTGACTATTCTGAAGTCAATAATACTGATGAATTTTCCCATAGTTGGCTATTCCAAAATGATCACCATTTTTCTTGATAAGGTACTCTAGATTTCACTCAAGGAACTTGTCAAGGGTAAAAATGGAGATTTTTTTTTTTTTTCTTTTTTTTCTTCTATTTGTTGTGATGCGAAGAATCGTCGATTAATCTGTCACGCAACTAATTAATAGAAATTCAGACTGGTCTTGGTGGAAATTTCTACATTCTTTTTCCTTTGAGAGTTGCATTTTGTTTGCCGCCCTATGGAGTCTTCCATTCCTCATTTTTCTTCCTTCATTAACGGTAAGAAATGTCAATTTCATTGACTAAGCAAGTCTTCATATCACGTCATACCATAACTAATTAAATTATTAGTTATGAGAATTGTAGAGGTATATGAAAATATCTAGATTATTTATGGGTATTACTAAATACCAACCCCTTTTACTAGTTACCGCCCCCCATTTGGGCTATTTTGCCCATTGCTTTATTTTCCTTCAAAATTCAAAATTTTCAATTCTCTCAAATTTTCTCAATTTTCAAATCTCAATTATTCAAGTAAAACAACATCAAAACTCATGGAGAAGCAACATCTGGGGTGGGCAAAAATTTTTCGGATTGAAAGTATGTTCTTTAAAAAAAAAACCCCGAAATCATCGCGGCTCACGACCAAGCCGCGGCTCAGTCACGAGCCGCTCGCGACCGAGCCATGGCTTAGTCACGAGCGACCACGGCTCCCGACCAGCCATGTCGCATATTTTTTTTTTAAAAAAAATTAATAATTAGTTATTATTTTTAAAAATTAGTTATTATTATTTTATATGATTATTTCGGCCCCAATTTTTTTTTTTATTTTTTTAAAAAGTAATTGAAAGTTTGAATTTTTTTTACTATTATTTTATATGATTATTTTGGCTTTTTTTTTTTTGCTTTTTAAAAAAACCTTTGTCCATGAGTTTTGATGTTATTTTACTTGAATGATTGAGGTTTGAAAGTTTGAAGGTTTAGAGAATTTGAGAGAATTGAAAAGTTTAATGTTTGAAGGAAAATAAAGCAAAGGGTAAAATAGTCCAAAGGGGGGACGGTATTTAGTAATCCAGTTATTTATTTAGTACTATCAAAGATATATAGTTTATGGGCTTATTGTAATCTTTGGCCCTCCAACTTGGCGAAATGTGTAATATTACCTCTCGAATTTTATGTCGGTCAAATAAGCCCTTGACTAAGCATTATTTAGTATCGATCTAATAAAAAATGTCAATTTCATTGACTAAGCAAGTCTCCATATCAGTACATCATGCCATAACTAATTAAATTAGTCATGAATTGTAGAGGTATATATATGAAAATATCTAGATTATTTAGTACTATCAAGCATATAGTTTATGGTACTGGCCACATTATATATTGTACCTCAAAAATAAGGTAATTAATTAGTTGATAAAAGTAATTTTGAATGATATAGTGGTATATAGTATATTATTAATCTGGTAAAATAGTTGAAATTTAGTACTAGGGTTGGGTAACTGTACAATTATCTCCACTTACCTTCCCCAATCTCTTAGTCTGGCAAACTAATCTACATAGACTCAGGGGCGGAACTACTCTTTGCACATGTGGGGGTAGCCATGGCTACCCCGAAGCAATAAAAAATATATAGAAAGAGTTTAAAAAATTAGAAATTGCTATTCTTAGAAAAAATTGTTGGCTATCCCAAAAAATTTTGGTTAAAAAAAAAGTATATAGATGGTCAAAATCTAAAGATAAAATATAAAAGGAGGGGTTAAAATCACATGGGGTTGTTTAATTAGTAGTCAATTAATCATGTGTCTATTTATTATTGGTATTCACAATTTGTTTCCTCGCCACTTAGTCACTTTATAAAACTCACAAAATTTAAAGGCTTACCTTTTTTTTTGAAAGGCAAGACAATTTTATTTAATGTAGTAGATATGAATAGAGCCAAAAAGACTCTACCTACAATAAGTTGCTATCATAAACAACATACAACCAAAATCAAATTCAACAACAGTGACACAAACAACCACATATTAATACAAGTATATCCCCTCAACTTTAAAAAACAACACTAGTAACAAATCACAATGAGACCCACGCAAAGCCAAGAAACATAGACCCTCCAAACCAAGACTGTAACAACAAATATAGCAAATCTGATTCCTAGTTGAAGCACACACATACGAAAAAAATCCAATTAATAAAGGCTTACCCTACAAGCGTTATTCTCATTCTCTCTGTCTAAACCCAAAAGAAACACTTTGTCTTCTTTCTTTTTTTATTTCGTTTTTTTCACCTCTTGTAGCAGACTAAGAAGTTTCTTCATCTTTTTCAATTTCAATTTGGAAATCAAGAAAGAAAACAACACAAGTAACACAAGTAAGTTCTCCTTTTACAATTTTATTGATATATAATGAGTATGTCCGAATTATTCAAATTATTCAATTTATTCTTATTTATATAATTTTTCTTTCTATTTTTATTCCATTATAAAAACTAAAATTTCTATTTGCATAGACATCTATGATTCTTCATTATATATTATTGTTTCTGGTAAGATATCTATAATTTTTCATTATATATTAATTATTTCTTATAAGACTGGATGGTTGGGTTAAGATTTAATGAAATTATGTTTTCATTTTTCTTGACTTTTATTAATATTTATTATAAAAAAATTTATTAATATTTTATTTTGATTACCCCAATATTTATTTTCTGGTTCCGCTCCTGCGTAGACTTTACTGAAAAGACAATCATATTAGTCATAATTATCAGGCATGTCAAACTCGACATAGGAGATACTTTTTAGCGTTTATTGTTTTTATACACAAGAATCGAATTGATCAAAATCTTCAACTCAATAGATTATAGATCAGAAGAATACATAATTTCTTAATTTAGTTGTTATTAATTCATTAATCGTTATTTTTAGTTTTATTTTTGTCTTATCTATACTATATTAAAAAGTACGTTCACCTGTAAAACTTTTGAATCGCCCATAATACCCTTATTTTTCGAATATATTTCTTAAATACCATTGTTTAAAGTTTTATAGTTTTACTGAACTAAAAACTCTATTTTTTATTTAATTAAGTCTAATATCCTTATAACTATTTTATTTTTAGCAGTTTATTATTTTATTTTAATTAAAAATTTTAAATATTAGAATTTTTTAAATATATTTTTATAGTTTTACTCAACCAAATACTCTATTTTTATCTTATTAAATCTAATATTTTTATACCTATTTTATTTTTACCATTTTACTAATTTAATTAAAAAATTATAAAGTTTTTAAAATAAAAAAAGAGTAACATGTAATTATTTCATTTGACTTATAAAGTTAGAGGAGTCAATCGGGCAGGTTGGACGGGTTTCGGGTTCAGGTCATCTGGGTACAGATCAAATGAGGCAAGTAATTTTCTCGGGACATTCGGGTTTCGGCTCATCTAGGTTCAAGTTATTTGGGTCTTGGGTCTGCTGGGTCTCGGGTAAGACGGGTTCAGGTTTTGGCCTCAAGTCACTCAGTTTCTGGGTCATTCAGGTTTTGGGTTTTTCAGGTATAGGACCCGGATTCAATTGAGATTTTATTAAATAAAACATAATTTTAGTTTATAATATTCTTGGATCATTCAGGTTAACTTTTCGGATTATTCGGAGTACGGGTTTGTCGGGTCTGCATAGGATGATTTCGGGTCGTTTACTTTTTCTGGTTAAATTGGACCAGCTAGGTTGAATGGATTATCGAATTTGAATCAGATTTGACAGCTCTACTTATAAATGATTTAAATTATTATTTTAAGTTTCTTTTAATTTAAACACAATTGGTCACGTGCAACGCACGTGGAAGTGAAGACTAGTAATATGTATATGTATATATCTTACCTCCAAAAAATATGTACAATCTTATGCAATATACTTGATTGCTAGGTAAACCTATTCGTGGACCAAAAAAAAAAGTTAATTCATGGACTAGGCAAATCGACGGCCGAAAAAAAGAATGACAAGGCAAATTGTTAGACCCATGGATTGAGCCCAACTTGATCTGTTGTTGGATTGATCGTTGTTTTGGCGAAAACAAAATGTATCGCTGTTATTTTTTTTTGGGCCCAAATTGAGATATCATTGTTTCTTTTTTTTGGCCATAAGAGATATCATTGTTAAAATGAGCAATAATTTGCCTCTGCGGGGTGGTTTAGTGGCAAGAAGTCGAGTGTAAGATTTGCTGCAAATGAAACTCTTGCTTATTTCCACCTTGTGTTATGATCCATTCTCGGCACACCCCATTACTGCCGGTTTTTCTCAGATAAACTCTTGCTTGTTTCCACCTTGTGTTATGATCTATTCTCGGCACACCCCACTACTGCCAACAGGTGTGCCCCTCGCCACCTCGCCATGGAGTCACCGGGGTTTAAGAGGGAGCGGAGGACTTAGAACCCCTAGGATCGATGACGCCCATCAAGAAAACTTTTTTTTATGAAAAAAAAAAATGAGCAATAATTTGGGCAAGGAAAAAACTAAGGATGAACCAAGTTTCTTACCCTTTGCTACAGGCTTCTTCCCAATGTAGGACCAACTGTACGATGTTAAGGTTAAAGATAAACCTTGACATTTTCAAACACCATGCATATATATATATATATATATGTAATTTTCATGATCTCATAATTATAGATTTGCTGGACCACCACCAACGAAAAAGTTATGGTTCTTATGATCTGTACGCTGCATATATATTTCTGGATGTAATAAATGATAAATATTTACACACATGGCGAATTAAACTCCAAAGATATATATACGATATATGACAAACTACAAAGAGTGATCAGAGGGTACTGAATTATTATTATTATTTGTCTTTGTCCATAGTAAGTGTGATCTTCAAGTACTGGATAATTAAGCACATGCAGAAATTATCATCCCCTTCAAAATTGAACTTTATTTCAATTTTACATTGTAACCAAAAATGTGATAAACCGAATTTAGTTGAAATGATTAGAGGGTAGTGAAATTCACCAAAATTCTCGGATTCGAAACTCCCCATCCTCTATATAGCTCCCTTTCCCTATCTCCTATGTAAAAAAAAAGTGATAAATAAATTATCCAAAAGTAGCATTCTCAATTATAAGAAAATTTTTTGTATATATGGAAGGTGTTTTATATACATGAATATTGAAGGAGATGTCTATGCTAATTCACAGATTAAGAAAAGTTTGATTTGTTGCAACCAGAAAAAGAACAGCTTAATTCTATAAAGAAATTCATCCTTGCAATGGTAGCTGGAAGCATATGGGTAGCCATATTAAGCCCCGACTAAATTAGAATAATCGGACCCAAATTGAGAGGAAACTCTCCCGACGTCTTTTTTCTCAATTTACAATACTTGAATTTGAGACTTTATTTAAAAAACATTGAAGTACTCATTCCACTCAAGCCAACAAGAGTTGGTACCTGAAATTTTAATATATAGATAAATAATTGGTTGATAGACATCAATATTATGAGTTTGGCTAATTTACAAATTCACTACAAATTAACTACTATTTTATTTTATTTTTTGAAATCAACTACTACTATTACTTATTATTTACACATAATTAATTACAAAATTACTATCGTCAATTATACTTAAAATTCGATTAGGTTGGATATATATAGTAATTTAGATGAAGTAGTATGCTGAATCTTGACATTATTTCTTCAAATAAAAAGAAAAAAAACAGAATATTAAAGCATGAACCAAGTTCCTTGAACTCAATTTTTGAACATCAGATCGAGTAGTTTAGCACTAAACAATCCCACTTTTTATTACAGAACTCTTAACTTTATAGTAAATAGTAACATTATAGTTGTTAAACGTAGTGGAAGTTCTTAAAACTTATTCAAGAAAGTGGGAATTAGGTAACATGAGATAATTTTCTTTTTCTTGCGTACTTTCTTTTTCTTTTTCTCAAAGTGTTGTACGTCCTCACTTACTGGGCAGCAACAAGTGTACATTCTTCTTCTCCAGAGCATCACCACATTCCACGAAGTTATAGTCCACAACAAGGTGGCCTTTTTGAATGCCGTTTTTGTTGGTGTCAATCTTTTCAAACGCATAATCATAGTCCATGTTTAAGGCATGAAAGTCACCACCGCATGCATCGACGATTCTTACTATTATCTCATCTTGAGTCTCAGTCTCAGTGTTGGTTACCTACATATATACATGATTTGGTTTGTAAAATCAAACTAATAAAATTAGAATAAGGTAACCTTAGTAAAAATTATCCGGAAAAATCAAAATTTAAATGAGATCAGATACTATCCGTTCCTAACACGGAATTAACCTCCGTGCCTAGAATTTGGGAACACGGCATATATATTGAAACATCTTTTTTTCCGTTCCTAAGCAATATAGACACGTTTTGATCCTAAATCCATACTCAAGTATTGTTAAGTGAATATTTTCAAACATCGGCTTTATAATAGACAATTTGGCCCTGAACTTGTAAGAAAGAGAGAAATATTAATTTTAAATTCCAAAATTGCTAACTGCATTCTTGAATTTGTAAAAAAATTACAAATTAACCATTTTGGATGGGAAATTGTTAAATTCCGTTAACAATTGGACCGAAATTACCCATTTTTGAACGGAAAGTATGGTTCCGATAAGATTTTGTCCAATTGTTAAAGGAATTTAACTAATTTTTGACAAAAATTTCTAATTTGTCTTTTTTTTTTACAAGTTTAGGTGTGCGTTTTGCAATTTTGGAAGTTAAAGACTAATTTGTCCATTTTTTTTATAAGTTTAGGTGTCAAATTGTCTATCAAGCCATCAACCATGCCTCAGGAAATACTTAAAGATTACTTTAAATAATAGATATTTGGGGAGAAATTCTAAGGGCAAGGATCCTCTCCACTAGATCCACTGATTTTTTCAATAGATCAGAGGTCCACTGATTTTTTTCAAGCCAATCTAACGGCTATTAGGTGTCCTGATTATTTCGTTTTCTCTCTCAAAATGCCCATTTTCACTTAAAGTCATTGAATTGGCTTGGAAAAATCAGTGGATCGATCCTCTCCAAGATCCTCTCCCAAAATTATAAAGAGGTAGTAAAAGTTCTCACCTTTAAGCACTTGCCGCAAGCATCTGGCATCTGTTCAATGTTTCCACAGTAACCGGTCCATCCATATTTCTTGAGCCATTCATAAGACACATCGGGAAGGTAGTTGGCGCATTCAACACCAGCGTCAATCAAGCTCCAGTTATGTTTTTCAACATCGAAGTAAGTAAAAGTTGCATTAACATTGGTTTCACCAGGACCAATAGGTTCGGGTTCGTCACCACATGACTCGACAAATTCATAGTCGACTACAAGGTGGCCTACTTCAATGCCATTTCCGTCATCAAGTTTTGCAAACGAAGTATGCAGATCCAAATCTAGTTGGACAACGCCGCATGAGTCATAATCGAAAACCCTCACAATTTCGTTAGCTCCATTTGCAGTGTTGGTCACCTGCATGTAGAGACATGAGAATTAGGTTATAGCAAAATACTAAAACACAGGCCGGATGCATTGTTTAACCAAGGGTATGCCCAGACCTTTTAAGTATGAGACTAATAGATCTCCTTTGGATCGGAAGAATGAAATGCTCTTAGTTTCAATTATATATTAGAATTCAAAGCCTGACAACCTTAAAAAAATAAAACAAGGCAAGTAAAAAGAAAAGCCTTACGCTTATGCACTTGCCACACATGTCTTCCCCTAGATCAGCATGAGGCGTACAGTATGCGGTCCATCCATATTTCTTGCGCCACTCGACGGTTGTATTGGCCAGGGCTTTGGCGCAAGATACACCCAAGGCTTCGAAGTTATAGTCATTGTTGATGAGATTATAATCTCTATAATAAGCATAAACACCACTTCCACTCTGGGCAGCGGCAGAAGCCACCAAAGTGGCCAAGAATACAATGCTTAAGCTTAGCCTCTTCATGATATATCTATTTGCTACGAAACTTAGTTTGATTTTGCTTGATGCATATTGCCTTTAGGGTGCTCCAATTTATAGGCAAAGCTTCTCCGTAAAAATTATAGGATCCCCATGCAATGTGTAAAACATATACAGTAACTTTTTTCTCCCCTAAAGGACAATGTGATTATCATTCATTTTGAGTCACCATCCAACAAATTAATAAAATAGGCATATTCCTTAAAATTCCATACAATAATTAACAAAACTACAAAAAAGGCACAAAGATTTGTACCAATAATTGGTTGGCTTTCGACATGTGCTTCAAATAAGGGTTTTAAATTCGAGTCTTATGAATAAAACCTAAAGTCGAAAGAGTTTTTCCCATAGTGAGTTAAGGTCATGCCAGATCATTAGATAAATACGTGTTGTGCGCAGGATCCATCATTAATTTAATCAAGAGTACTTGACAATTTACCAATAAGTATTCAGAAATCAAAAGATTTTATTGTCATCTCTTGTAATTAATAAGAAATTTGTCTGGTTTCTCATCGTCCGTACGGATAATTAGAATGTATATATTATCTAGCAATTTGGATGTTGTTATTAATTTCTTTTGCTAGAAGACAAACCTTCGTAGGGTTTCCTCTTCGTCACAATTTTCTTCCTTTGGCGCTACTGTATATACTCGACCATTAAACCCAAGCAATAGTGAAATTCCCATCTTTTTTTCCCCACTTTTCTTATAGTACATATGAATGATAATGTTAAAAGAAAAATTGCTGTTTTTTCCTCTGAAAGAAAATGGTTTCATTATTATTGGTCCCCCGTAAGGACCACAATGCTGATAAATTAGGAGAAAACAACGTTTGGATATTCAATGATTATGGTCCAAGGTATTGTGATTTGTAAGAGAGTGGCTTTTTTTGAGTCAATCCTAAGGGCAAGAGCATTCCAGATTTCCATCACTCATTAAAAACACATGATGAAATTGCTGGCTGGCACTTGGCAGAGGCAATTAATAATGTGCTGCCAAAATGGATTTTAAATTGTAGTTGATTCTTGATGAGCAATTAATAAATAGTAGTAACAAATTAAAGCTAAAGGGAAGAGTTGGAGTTTTTGATTAGTGTTGGTTTGGAGTCTTCTTCTTATATTTTCCACTTTTAACCAAGCTTAATTTCTCCAAGCACAAGCACAAGACTTCATAAACTTTCATGCTTTGCTATGTTTGATTCAATCATAAGTTAATTTAATCCTTTCTCCTAATAAAAGAAAAAACAAATCCCTCAGATTAATAGGACACTTCTTATTATTATTTAGGGGAAATCTATAAGTACTAATGATTTGCAATCAAGAATAGTACTTATACTTTTTTATCTTAAATTTGCATGTCTCCAAACAACTAAAAAATATATTCTTGTATCCAAACACCTAAATATCCTTTATATTCGTACCAAGTACTATTCTTGAGTGCAAATCATGAGTACTTGTAGCCTCTCCCTATTATTTATTTTTTTTTCTTACTACTAATTTTATACAACAGATCAAGAAAATGGTTTAATGCCCTTTTTGCCCCCTGAACTTGTATGATTTTGACATTTTGCCCCATCAATTTTAATTTTGAACATTTTGTCCCTTAAACTTGCAATTTAGAGCCATTTTAGTTCCTTTCAAACAATATTGCATATGTGGCAATGCCACGTCGGCGTCCTGGTCTGATGTGATCTTACCACGTGACATTGCCATGTCAGTAATACCGTTTGGGAGGGCTAAAATGGTTCCAAATTGCAAGTTTATGGAGTAAAATGTCCAAAATTAATCTCTATGAAACAAAACATCAAAATCGTACAAGTCTAGGGAAAAAAAAAAAGGCATAAGCCTCATGAAAATCAATATCCATCCCTACATTCATATTTGGCTGTAAGATGGCCTTGGGCATATCCTGCTCCATCAGTGTCCAATCTGTTTAAAACAGCCACATCCAAATAAAACCCTGCATTGCTGCATATTGATCCACACAATTTCTTGAGCACTTGTCGTTGTATTTATTACCTGTAAATCCAAATTACAAAATCAGGATTTTTTCTTTTGACATTATTTTACATATGTTACGCTATTCGAAGAGTAAGGCTCGAATCCTTCTCCCGAAATCGGAAAAAACAAAAATAAAATAGACCCAATAAAGAAAAGGTTCATGTCTTACTCTCAAGCATCTTCCACAAGCATTTGCTCCTCCATGAAAGTGGCTTGCTAGCATCCACGATTACAGTGTCTCCTCCATGGCCAGAGCCACTTTTGCAGTTATATATTCTGGCGATGATTTTAAGGCAAACAAATCAACAATAATCATCTGTGTAATATATCTTAAGCAATACTTGATTGCGCTAACTAGTGAACCTATTCATGAACTAGGCAAACTGTTAGGCCCATAGATCGAGCCCAACTTGATCCGTTCTTGGATTTTAGGACATGGGTCTAACTTGACTTTAGATGTAATGTTAGAAATATATCTATATTATATATAAAAGTACGAGTTTTGTAAAACTTTTGAATCGACTATTATACCCTTATTTTTCTAATTGAATCGATCATTATACCCTTATTTATCAAACATATTTCTTAAATGCCATTACTTAACTATTATAGTTTTATTCTACTAAAAACTCTATTTTTATTCAATTAAATTTAATATCTTTATAATTACTTTATTTTTACCATTTTACTATTTTTTTTCAAAATATACAATTTTATTCTACTAAAAATTCTATTTTCATTTAATTGAATTCAATATTTTATAATTATTTTATTTTTACCATTTTAATTTAAAAAGTTATTATGATTGACATCTTACTATTTGATAGTTTATAATAATGTATTATAATTAAAATTTATTATTTCCCTAATATGCAATTATTTTATTTGACTTAATTTTTTGCTTGATAAAAACTTGCTGTATATTAAAAAAATCTAACATTCTTATAACTATATATTATTTTTACTATTTTAATTAACAAAACTTAGATGTATTAGAAAATTTTAAATATAGTTTTAACTCAACTAAAAACTCTATTTTATTTAATTAAATCTAATATCCTTATAATATTTTGTTGTTATCATTTTACTATTTTAATTAAAAAAACTTAGATATATTAGAATTTTTAAAATATATTCTTTTACAATTTTTTTAGAAATAAACTTTTACAGTTATTCCACTAAAAACTCTATTTTTATTCGATTAAATTGAATATTTTTAATAAAGATTTTATTTTTACCATTTCACTTTTAAAATATTGGAGATTTTTTGGGTAGTTATGGATCCATTTCAATTATTATATAAACTAATAAAAGTATTATTATCAAGTTTAAAAGTTAAAATAAGTTGGCTAATCATTAACTATTCAAATTTTTTAACAAATTAAGTTAAAAATTTATTTAAAATCTAATTATTGTGATTGACTTTATTTTTCTATTTTTGTAGTGTGTATTGGTAATTTAAATATGGTTCTAAATCAAATGAGTCAGGTAATTTTCTCGAATCATTTGGGTTTCGACTCATTTAGGTTCAAGTCTACTAGATCTTGGGTCAGGCGGATTCGAGTTTTGACCTCGGGTCATTCAGGTTTTGGATTTTTTGGGTCTAGATTCAAGTCAATTGGATCAGCCTTGAATTTTTTAACTAATGGTGAAGTTTAGCAAACTGCATATACGGGTTTGTCGTGTCTGAATATGACGGGTTTGGGTCGTTTACTTTTTTTGGTCAAATCGGGTTATGTCGGATTGGACGAGTTATCGAGTTCGGATCAGATTTTGACAGCTGTACATATATAATTAAATTTAATTATTATTTTAATTTTCATTTAATTTAAACACGAGTATCACGTGCAATGCACGTGGAAGTGGAGACTAGTTCTAAAAAAGTTACAATTGTTAATCTAATTTTCCCCACAAATATTGCATAGATGGGTTTATGAGAACAAGTTTGTTAAAACAAATTCCAGTCCAACATCTAATCCTCCATTGCCATTGCATGAAATTTGAGTTTATAGATATCACCAACAATATATATCTAAGTTAAGTCTTTAGCATGTATAATTTCTTTCTAAGATTTAATAGACATTTTCACATTTGGACGGTTAAAAAAAGGGATAACTTCCATTGAATTTTTTATTTATTCAGTTGCGCGTTTATAGTTGTAAAAAATGAACAAATTAACTTTTTTCTTATAACAAATATTAAAATGGCTTTATTAAAATTTGGATGAAAATTTTCTCCAGACCTGACAAATTGCTTAAAAAATAAAAAATCAAAACAATCAATTGTCAATCATGTATTTTTCATTTCATCTTTTATATATGTGTATATGTATTATTTGTTTGGTTTCCATCATTAATGCACCCTTTCTTTAACCTTGGGTTCGAAGGTTAAACCCAAAGCAACAGTAAATAAAATATGGATTTATATTCCATGCACTGTCAGTGTATAGAGGCCATACACTGTCAGGCCATAGAATTATGCCACCTCATTAATGAGAAAACCCAAAATCTTGTAGGCCCTTCTAAATAAATTACAAGAATTCTTTTTAATAATTAAATTAAATTATAATTTTTCAGCATAAACCAAATCACGATCTGCTCTTTTCTACGCCTCATCGTTTCCATCCCATCCCCAACTTCCTTCGACAACCTTAGCCCTAACCTATTCGGTACGACTCAATCATCGTTATTGCAGAGATTGGCTAGATTTCGTTTCTCTCTTAGCGCGATCGAGGGGAAGTACGTGGTAAGGGTCTTTTCTTTAGGTTTTTTTAGTAATTAATTTTTTTTTCTTTCCGTAGATTGATGTTTGATTTTGTTATTTTGATTGGATTTATGGGGTTTTTATTCAGATTTTGATTGAAGTTTAGTGGGTTCATTATACCGATCTCCCATTGATACATTTTCATACATAATTGGGAGGCTGTATTCCAAAATAAAAAAATTGCAATTTCATTTGGTTAATATTGCATCCTACTGTTGCGTTGTGGTCATAAGTTTTGAGAATTCAATTGAAATTTCTCTCTAAAGATTTGGGTTAAGCTGTAGAATTTCTCATTTTGTAGTATTCCATGTATCCCATTTAGGGAGATGAAATGGGTTATTCCTAGCATTATAGTCATTTTGGAGCATGAAAAGTTTGATATCGGTAACTAAAAATTACGGATAGGAAGAATTATGAAGTTATTGAACTTTATATAGTTGTTTCAAGAGGATCTAGGTAAACAATGCAACTCTAGTCAATATTTGATTCTAGTCTCAGTTTGATCAATTTGCTAGCAACTGTGTGTGGGATGTTTGACTTAAATGATTGCGTTTAGTTGAGAAAAGTATTTGCTTTTATTATTAATTTAATTATTATATATATTAGCTGGTTAAATGTTAATCTTAAATGGAGAATTAGGTAAGCAATACGCCAATGCTAATAGATGAATATTTAGCCTTATAAACATATATAATGCCATACCTTCAAAAGAAGGGGAAGATGCCTTTTGTGTGGTATTTAGCTGTGATGATTTTGACGATCTATAGATTTCTTTTTTTTTTTGACAACAGAGAATCTATAGATTCTATACTGTTTAGTCAATGCCTATGATTAAAACAAAAATCATATTTTGGTTCTATATTATATTTGTTCCTCATTCACTTTTTGGAATTTTAGATAATACTCATATAAGGGTTTATTGTGTGCTGACCATCATCTTTTCCTTTTCAGGAAGCAAGAGAGTTGAGTCAAGGCATTTCTATGACGGCCTTATAGTTGTTCAACTTAAACAGAAGCTAGAAAGCTCCTTTTGTTAAATGATTCAGGGAAAGTACTTGATTCAATGCATATTCAGGATGTGATAACTTGGATTGCAATAATAGTCGGCTATGCCCAGAATGGTAAAGAAAAGGACTCTGTAAGGTTCTACTAGTAGATGATTGCTAGTGGCACAAAACCAGACTTCATTATTTTCATAGGCTTACTGTTTGCTTGCAACCATGCTAGTCTGTTGGAAGGCGGTCGCTCCTATTTTGTCAGATTTTCAGTTTCTAGATTATGAATCTCAAGATAGTAAAGTAGGTGCATAACATGTTTGTATCTTTTACAAAGGAACGACTTCTATTGTATTTGTAGCTTCTTACTTGATCAATGCAACTCCTACCTGGTAAAAAGTGTTTGTCTCTCCAAATATTTGAACCGAGTGGAAGAAATTTATTTCACTGTTTGTAATCTCATTTTTTTTAGTGCTTATATAAAAGTTAGTATATACAAGGCAGATTCATTTGTCTTGGTTTTGCAATTTGTGTTCCTTTATCTCAAACTTGTAATACTTGCCTAATTCTCTCTTCCGCATGATATATATCTCAACACATTGTTTGTTGCTTCCATATGAGCTTTGTGTAGTCCATCATCTTTATTGCATGAAAATGCATATTTAATCATCCAATAAATCCTCCGCTATTTTTTAATCGACAAGAAAAGAGATGGAATAGAGAGTGATGAAATAAGTAATGTTACTTTTACTTATCAGCTATTTAATAACAAGACGAAAATATTATTAAGATCATTATCCACAAAAAACATATTAAGAAGCTAGAGGGAGAGCACCCCTCTAGCACCCATGTTGTAGATGAAAACATATGAATCAAAATTAAAGTGCAAACTGTTAACCCAAGAAGATGAAAACATATGAATCAAAATAGAAGTGCAAACTGTTAACCCAAGAAGCTGAAGCTAACAAAAGTAGCCAAGAAATTCTAATTTCTTCCATCTTATAGTTCAAGCTCTCTAAAGAGTAGAAGGAAATATATTTCTGCTTTGCCCATGCCTAGACGATTCATAACATTTAAAGTCAAAACTTTTGAAGTTAACTTAAGCGGCCTTAACAATGCCTAAGCCTTCTCACTTGTTCCAATTTGCGTAGCCTGCCTGGTTGTTAAATCCTACAAGAAAATCAAATATAATTATATATCAATCATAAATACTTATTATAAAAATGTATAATTTCATCAAATTATAATAAAATTTTTAAATTAATATTTTACCGTGGAATTTGTTGGATGAGATTCAGACTCTAAAGACATACTTCCTTGTCCTTGGTTCAAATTCTGAGGTGTATTTGAATCCTGAGTGCATGTAAAAATATTTCATATCATCTTTTATTTGTAAGTCAAATACAATCTTGATTAATTAAGTACCTGGTCTATATGAGAAGAAGACACTTGTTTTGTTGCATTGGGATCTGATGTTATCTCAGCACTAGAACCACACCTTCAAAACATGGAGAATAAGAATTAGAAAAAGTTGAAATCTTCTACTTAAACAACATATATCACGAAAATATTTGATTGTATCATATGAAGTACTACCTTGATTCTTTTAGCAATCGGCAAGTGCGTATTGTATGACCCTTCTGTGCATCAACTGTGCATCACCCTTTTCAAGTTGCTTTTGTCTTTTATTACTCAAATAATTTTGAATATCACGCTCAGTTAAACCAACCTTGTCAATACCACCGGATTCAGTAGCTAAAACTGACATGATTTTGCTTGGACGAACTCCTGAATCATCAAGTACATCAATCAAATTTCGTTGAGCTCTTGTCCTTTTTCTATGAGCACGTAGAAATGGAGCACTTTTCGGAGTAGCAAGCTCGTGATTGTGATCTCTCGTGAATCTTGAAATTATCCATCTATCAACACCAACTTTCTTAGACACATATATCATAGCCTTACAACCTGTTCTTGTCTCATCAGGTGCTACTTGAGTCCTATCTTCCCTGTTAACATATTTTTCGCACGGTGACCTTCCTTTGAGCAGACAAATTCTTGCCCGATGATCACTTGAGTTCTTCGGGATTTCGTTACGCGACTCCTACGAATCCCAAATCCTTTATGTTTTGCATACTTGGTATAATACTCTAAACCTTCTTCCAACGATTCAAACTCCATTCCATTATACGGCTCTAGAATCTCTTGGTTATTACCACTATTTTCCTCATTCCCATGCTCATCATGATTCTCATTGGATACCTCTAAATTAGTTTCACAAAGATACTCTTGATCAATCCCATCAACTAAAGTGATTTCTTCATCCATAGGAGGTTCCACCATAAATCTGGAAAAAAAAAGAATTACATTATATTTTCAATTCAAAATAGCAAATTTTGAGTCATCAAAGCATGGTTGAAGGACCATGCCCTTTATCCACACTAAAACTACTACCTAATTAACAGAAGACAACCCTCTAGAAATCTCACATATATATACACACAAAATAATAATAACAACAGAAGGTAACTTGGTAAAAAGACTGGTATTATTACGATATAAAAATCAAGCATAGATGATATATAGTAGATTAATTAGGTAATGTCAGCCAAGATAGTAGGCATTTATTAAAGGAACCTAAACCTATTGATATGTGTATGAAACTCTGCATAAGGAATATGGATATTTCAACACTACAAACATAGTGCTCGTGCTATTAAAGGTATAAGACCCCTTTAAAAATAAATTCCTAAGAATAAACATGAAGAAATTAAAGCAATTATAAGATTTTTATAGACCTTGGTGGATTATATATTCCATACCTTGTAATTTTGTTTGTTGGTGAATCTACTGATGATTGTTGAGACAAAAGTAAAACTATTTTGGTGCAATAAGGAGATTCTTGAAACTAATCTTATATTTGTGTCCCAAGTAACTAATATTTTTGAGAGACAATGCATGAATTGTTCACATGATACCCACTTATTATATTAGTTTCAATTTCAAACCTACATGCTAAATCGATCAAAGAAGTCTTTGATTAGTTGCACAAATTCCAAATAAAGCTAAACTTAGAAGTTAGAATATCATGATGTGTAGTTTTCTAAGAAAAGAATTATACCAAGCCTTGGGGCCTTTTGCTTGTTAGCCCCCAAACCCAATTCACTTTAACTGGTGCAACGTGAGAGGACACCCCAAATCAACATTCGGCTCAAAGAGATTTGATTTAGCAAATGAAAGAGACGAAGTCCGACGACCGGTCTACGATGACCAAGTCCCCTTCGTGCAGGAGCCGAGCTCTGCTACAAAAAAAGCCAAATTTCCTCACGTTAAAAGCCAAAACTAATTTAACCATCGGCTCATGAAATCTAGAGAGAAGATAAAGATAATTATAATTGAATGAATTCAGTCTTATAAATCAGTCTTTGGCTAACAAATAAACCTTGAATTCAGTCTTATAAATCACGAAATCTAGCCAATCTCTGCAATAACGATGATTGAGTCGTACCGAATAGGTTAGGGTTAAGGTTGTCGAAGGAAGCTGGGGATGAGATGGAGACGATGAGGCGTAGAAAAGAGCAGATCGTGATTTGGGGTTATGCTGAAAAATTATAATTTAATTTAATTATTTAAAAAGAATTCTTGTAATTTATTTAGAAGGGCCTACAAGATTTTGGGGTTTTCTCATTAATGAGGTGGCATAATTCTATGGCCTGACAGTGTATGGCCTCTATACACTGACAGTGCATGGAATATAAACCCATAAAATATAAGGGCGCTACTTTATATATACTCGACCATTAAACCCAAAACAACAATAAAATTCCCATCTCTTTTTCCGAATATTTTTCCTTCTAGTGTATATATTTTCAGCTTTATGGCAAAAAAGGCCCATGAACTTTTCAGTAGCGGTCAAATAAGCCCATGAATATAAATTTTTGCCAAATAAGCCACTGAAATGTTGGTCATATTAGCCCTTTCTAACAGCTCTGTTACATAGTGCCACGTCAGCACATCACGTAGCCAAAAAAAGCCATGTTAGCAAAAGGTAAGATTTTTTTTTAAAAAAATAAGGTTGAAGGAAATTCAAGGTTAAAGGAATTATTTTTATTATTTAAAATTTTAAAGAATTTTTCTAAAAATTTACCTTTTGCTGACGTGTCATTTTTAGTCACGTGGAGTGATTACGTGGCACTAATTAATGGAGGCGTTAGTGCACCGTTTGCAAAAGGACTAATGTGGTCAAACAAAATTGGGAGTTCAGGGGCTAATTTGTCATTTTCTCACAAGTTCAGAGGACAAAATATCTAATAAACCGAAAAACAAGCAGCCTTGAGAAGTTCTGGTTCTTCGGGCCCCATAAATGATCAAACCTAGTTAAAAGTGTAATCGAGCCAAGTCGTATAAGTCGTGTGGATCGAGCTGTAGTCAACTACAAATCCGAACTCGATACTCAACTTGAGCTCCGCTCCATAAGTTCGATACTTAGTTAGAAAAAAAAAACTCAAACAATTTTCATTTTAACTCAAACTCGAAATCGAGTTCGAGTTCGGTGAGCATTGAATATATATACAAATAGGCATACATAGATAATTTTCTAATTAAATATAAATATAATGTATATGTGTGTGTACCTAGTAATTCAGTGAGTGTTGAATCAAGCATTTGAGTTCGAGTTCGGCTCGATTCGATACTCGAACTTAGGGATGTCAACAGGGCGGGTTTTAGGCGGGTACTATATTCCCCGAACCCGTCCCCGACTTGAAGACCTTATCCCCGTCCCCGTTCCCGTTCCCGGTGGGGAATGAAATAAAGTCTCCGTCCCCGTCCCCGTGGGGATCCGACGGGTACGGGGAATCCCCGTTACCCGAATATTACAATTAATTTTTTAAGCAAAATATAGTTCATAAAAATTTTAGTACAAAACATTACATACATTAATACAAGTTTACAACACCACAATTACAAGTTTTCAACAATCAACACCACAATTACAAGCTTTCAACACCGTACAAGGTATAACTTAGGTATAACTTAAATGAATAAACATTATATCAAATCCATCATCCAAATAAAATTCATGAAATAATTATCATCTTGCACTTCTTAGACTTCTTAGACTATAAACCCAATAATAAAGCCCAATAAAATGTATATATATATATATATATATATATTATGAATATATTATATATTTCGGGGACGGGTTCGGGGCGGGGGGACCATTCCCCATACCCGTGCCCATCCCCGACGGGGAATGAAAAACAATCCACATCCCCGAACCCGTTCCCCAAAAATACTCCAAACCCGTCCCCGTCAGGGTGGGAAATCGGGTTCCCCATCGAGTTCGGGCCCCATTGACATCCCTATTCGAACTACTCGAACTCAGCTTGACAATGATCGTGCCAAATTCAAATTTTCTTCAAATCGAGCTCGAGTAGTGTGAATAGTCGTGTATCACTTTCCATTTGGCCAAAGATAATAGGCATGAAAAGTACAAGCCTTAATAAAGTTTCATTTGTTCTCTGCCAAATATAGGTTAATTTATTCCCTTCTCCTAATAATTGTGTAAACAAACCCCCCGAAAAAGTGTATATTAAGCCATCAGGCGCATAAGTATATGGAATCTTCGATTTATAGTGTTCGATTTATTCTTCTTCTTCCTTCATATATAATGAAGTGGTATAGAAAATGTCAATTTCATTGACTAGCAGCAGACCTTTAATTATGTCATAACATTACTAAATCTGTCATAAATAGTAGATCTAGAGCTTCAATTATGAAGAAGATATCTAAATTACTTGCACTATAAAACATATATAGTTCATGGCGCATATTATTGTACTTATATCACATCAAACATTTTTCTTTGAAAGGCAATAAACAATTTCTTATTAATAGCAAGAGGTTCAGCTGGTAGCAAGAAACCAGTAAACCCACACATAAACAAGGTACACGGCCATGAAAGGAAACAGATCCACCATTATTTAGTCTTACATGATGGGGAGGGGAGGGAGCTAGCGGAGTTTGAAACCCCTACGATCCTTTGATGAACTTCCTAAGTCTCTTGCCATTAGGCGAAGAGTTGGAGTTGCATATTTGATCCCTAACAAACCCCTTTATTTGTAGATTTATTTCACAAATTAAGGTGGGATCGGAATGATAAAAGAACTTGAAAAATTATTCATCGGGATAGAGGCGGATGGAAGGATAGTCGCCACAATCGACAAATTTGTACGACACAATAAGGTGGCCAATTGTAATGCCTTGACTATCTGGAGTGTCCATTGCATCAAACACATCTCTCTCCAAAACTAAGCTTGGAATTGTGCACATATCAAGGATTCTCACCGTGACCGGCTTACCATTAGGGTCGTGAAGGTTGGTCACCTGCATAAAAGAATTCGTGGATTAATATAAGATTGAACTAAACGAAAAAGGCTTAATAGATATTTTGACCATTAAAACTTGTAAAAAAAAACAAATTAGCCATCAAACTTCTAAAATTGCCAATTGAATGTTCTAAATTTTTAAAAAATGGACAAATTAGGCCTTTTAAATGGAAATTGGTTGAATTCCGTTAATAATTAGACGAAAATGGATTGAACTATAAGAGAAAAAGGAAATTGAATTTGAGCTTAATTATAATATTATAAGTGATGGCTACTGCTTATGGTGAATAAATTTGACTTACATTTAAGCACCTGCCACAAGCCTCTAGCCCAACGGGACCAACATCACCGCAGAAGGCAGTCCAATTATATTTGCTGCGCCATTCCAAGGGCTTATCGGTAAACACTTGCCATTGGGAACAGTAAACTCCGACCTCATTCAGGTCCCAGTGATGCTCCTTAGCTTTGAACTCAGCCCAAAATGCTTTAGCATTTGAAGCACTTTGGGCAGTGGCAGAAGCCACCAGACACCCCAACAACAGAATCATGCTCATTCTGATCTTCTCCATTTTCTTTTCTCTATTATATGGGAATTCACTTTGTTGCTTAAATTCTTTTCCAACGTGCTCCAATTTATAGGGAAAGTTAACTCAAAAAACTGTGTAGCTACATAGATGACGACGAAATTAAATAAGCATTCGTTTGTGTATATTGAAAATTTCATTTAGGCCCCTATACTAGAGTCTAGATTCTCACAGTAATTATTTTGTTTTTACAAAAAAATATTGTACTTATTTAATAAAAGCCTAAAATCAAGAGATTTACCCTGCAAACTCTCCATATTTATAAGTAGGGGTTAAACCTGGATTTAATTTCTTAGCTTAATTATTAGGGAGGTAAATCGGGATTTAATTTATTTCCTTAATTATTAGGAGGGTCAAAATGGAGGGACAAATTGGAGAGTCAAAAAAAATTATCCTCCTGTAAATTGATTCTTGTACTTTGAGCGATTAACAAATTAAAGCTAGACTAGAGGAAAGAGTTGGAGTTTTGGATTGATTAGTGTTGGTAATTTCGAGTCTTCTTCTTCATTTATTTCCCACTTTTAATAAGGCTAATTAATTAATGACTTATTAGCCTTTTTATTCTATAAATTATGGGTCCAAGGATAATTTGCCCCCCTAAACTAAAATCGAGACAGTTTGCACCCTCCATCAAGGGTAAAATGTTTTGAATTTGGAAAGTTCAGAGGGACAAAATGTCTTGATTTAAAGTTCAGGGGACAAAATGTCCTTGACGCAATATATAATTAGGGACAAATTAAAATGCTAGTAAGCCATCAATTATTTTGAGAGCGTAAATGTAACATATATACTAAAATGTAATTTGTTAAAATTGTTAGATTCCCGCCGGCCACCAGCGCAGAGCAAATTAAGATTAAAGGAGCATTGTTGGCAGCTGTAGTTGAAACTCGGTCTATACTCTATACCAAAACAATTATCACATATATGAAATTTGAGAGGGATGGGAAGAGAGATGAAGATGGCCGTGATACCTTTTCAGGCAAATGTCTTCATGGAGCCAAAATTCGCAGATTACACAGTTATAGTGGGGCACTCCGAATCCTATCATTCCCCTGCATTTTGCATATCCTATCATTAACATTTTTCATAACGCAAGACATGTTTTTTTAGTTTTTATTTCAACACTTGGTTAGACTAATCAAATAATTGAGGAGTTGTGTTACTCAAAAAGTTCGTTTATTTTCTTTTTAAACAGTGGATCAATAAAAAAGTTTATCTCAATTACTATTTTTGCTTTGTGGTCGGCCAATATATATAGCAATGTATATAATAATCCTTACCGGTAAAAAGGTCAAGATTTGAATCCTGATGAGTTAGACTTTTTTAATTCACAACTCCGTAGTCCCATCTTAAAAGCAGCCAAAAGAGACTGATCAGCTCAATGCATTTCACATTTTCGTGCTCTTCTTTTGCAATTTCGTTTTTCGGTATTAATTGTGTCTCAATCTGATGGGCCACGTTAAATTCTAAGATAAACGATCCTCTCTTCCTCCATTAGTTTGAATTGGGCTTTAATCTTAATCTATACGTTAAATTCTAAGATAAACGATCCTCTCTTCCTCCATTAGTTAGAATTGGGTTTAATCTTAATCTATACTCCCTCTTTTACTATTTAAAAGTCACAACCATTTATTCCTTTTAATTTGTCATCTTACATTACTAAAAAAGTATTAATTATATATTTTCCAAATCTACCCTTAGTTAATTAAAGAAAGAGAATGAGTATTAGGTATAAGTGAATATTTAATCAAGAGTGTTATGGGAAAGTAGACTAAAATATACATAAAATTTATAAACTAACTAATTAATTCCCTTTTCCTAGTCTGAATTTCCGAAATACAAAGATCCCAAAGTAGCAAGGACCAGGTATTCCGATATAAGATTATGAAGAAAACCCTACCTAGGATTTCCTGCGACGACGCTATGGAGGAAGATGCGGTGGGTGATCCGCCGTCGAAAGGAGAAAGGAGTGGAGTCAAAAGGGGTCGATCCTCAATGGAACAAGAAGCTATGGGTGAGGATTTTCCTCCACTCACGGGGGTCTCTAAACCTAATAAAACAGGAACTTCTTATCGAGATAAACTGATCAATGTTGATTTGGAGGAGGCTGTAGATGATCTAATGGAGGAAGGGGAGATCTCGGAATCGAACTTTGATTCGGATGATGATACTGTTGAAGATAACATTGATGGCCCTTGCATTTGGCTATCTAAAGAAGACAAGACGCGTATCAGGCAGCCTTGGAAGAAGTTGGTGATCATCAAGCTGCTTGGGAAAACGATAAGCTATACTTATCTCTGCAATAGGCTCAAGATTTTGTGGTTGCTGAAAGGTGCATACAAAGTTATTGACCTTGATCATGGTTTTTACGGTTCTCTCAAACAAGAGACTATGAGTTTGTCTTCAATGGTGGTCCATGGTTGATTGCTGATCATAACCTGACGGTTCGACGGTGGTCTTCATACTTTCGTTCTCATGAGGCTACAATTGACAAGGTTGCAGCATGGATTCGATTCCCCTCAATGCCGATTGAATTCTATGATCGGGAAATTCTGAGGAAGATGTCTGGAAAAATAGGGAGATTTGTGAATGTGGATAAGACTACCATTGAAGCTTCTCGGGGAAAGTTTGCAAGGTTAAGTGTCGAGATTGACCTCTCTTAACCTTTAGTTCCTTATATCTACATTGGTGCTAGGTGGCAACGAGTTGAGTATGAAGGTTTGAAGATGATGTGTTTTTCTTATGGTAGATTTGGCCATGATGCCAATGGGTGCAAAGCTAAACAACAGGAGGAAGAGGCAGCATCCGAAGCAAATGTCATTGTTCAATCTTCCCATACCCAATTGGCTGCAAAAGAGGGAGAGAAGAATTCTGGATTTGGTCCTTGGATGGTGGTGAAAAAACCTCCAAGGAAAGCACCGGCTAATAGACAAACAAATGAGAAGGAAAAACCAACTGTTCCCACTTTTTCCAAGGCCGGTTGCCGCTTTGCTGTTCTGGATAACATGGATGATTCTCAAGATTCAGATGAGGTTATACCGAACACGGTTGAAACAAATGTGCCGGTAGCTGCCAATAAGAGCTGTAATGATATGAGGATGAAAGGAGATAACAGAAAACAGCTTCAACAGAGTCTTCATAATGTTGCTCAGCTTGAAGAGGCAGAATTTGGAGCCGATTGTGATTGATGAAATGTCTACACCATTTATAGTGGAACCGACCCAATCCCAACCTAATCCGTGTATTAATCTTGACCAAGATGATGACATGGTCGGTATTGGGGTTAATGGTGCTGCGAGAGAAAAAGATACTTCCTCGGAGGAGGATTTTATGAATGTTGAATTAGCTTCACAGGGTTTAGAGGATGAGGGCAAGGCCATGGATTCCTCTTGATTTGTTACTTCCTCCTCTTCATTATTATGTTATTTAACATTATTAGTTGGAATGTGAGGGGCGCTGCTTCTCGACGTGGTCTTCGTAATATTAAGAATTTAATTTCTTTGCATCGCCTGCATGCATTAATCATTTTGGAACCTCGAATTTCGGGTGACAAGGCGGATAAGGTTTGTAGGCAGCTTGGTTTTTCTAATTTCTTTAGAGTTGAAGCAAAAGGTTTTTCTGGTGGCATTTGGCTCTTGTGGAATTCTTGAGTTGTTCAGATTGAAGTTATAGCTTATTCTGATCAATTTATTCATGCTTTGGTTTCGGGTCCTGATAATTTTGATTGGCTTTTAACAGCAGTGTATGGTAGTCCGGATGCAGCTGAGCGGAACGGTTTGTGGCATTCTTTTAGTGAAACAGACCACTTACATCATCTTCCTTGGCTGCTCATGGGAGATTTTAATCAGGTTATTTCGGCTGATGAGAAGCATGGTAGAAGGGGGGTTAATTTAAGTAATTGCCGAAGGATGTTGAATTGTTTCGGAGATTGCAATCTAGTTGATTTGGATGCCTCTGGTCCGAGATTTACTTGGTGGAACAAGAGAGACGGCTCGAATTTTACTAGGTTAAGACTGGATAGGACAGTGGCAAACGATGTTTGGCTTGATTTGGTCAAGAATTTTACGGTAACTGTTCTTCCTCGCACAAGTTCTGATCATCATCCTATTTGTTTGAAGTGTTCGGATGGTAAGCCTATTAATTCGCCAATTTCGTTTCGTTTTGAGAATGCTTGGATGACACTGATAGTTTTCTTGACTGTGTAAAGGAAAGTCTATCCACTTCCAACACTTCCTTGATTAATTCTCTTCATGCACTAGCACAAGATTTGAAGATTTGGAGCATGGCTTGTTTTGGTGACATCTACAAACGAAAGAGGAGAGTTTTATCTCGACTAAATGGCATCCAAAAAACTCTTGACTTGGACCCGAATGATTATTTGATGCAGCTTGAAGTTGTGCTTATAGAGGAGTATAATTTGATCTGCTTTCAGGAAGAAACATTATTGAAGCAGAAGAGTAGGATGGATTGGATCAAATTTGGAGACTGTAATTCAAAATTTCTTTCATGCTGCTATTAAGAAAGCCAATAACAGGAAAGTAGTCACTACCTTAAAATTAGATGATGGGTCTTGGTGTTCCGACCTTGAAACTCTCAAGCAAATAGTTGTCAACTACTTTCGTGAGTTGTATTCTAAATATGATGTTGATTCAAGGATCAGTTTGCCGTCACTTTGTGAGGATTGGAAGTTGAATCATAATGAGAAATTAAACTTGGAAGTGGAGGTCACGGTGGAGGAGGTTAGAGCAGCTCTTTTTGGGATGAATCCTAATAAAAGCCCTGACATTGATGGATTCCCTGCAGGCTTCTTTTAGAAAACATGGAATGTAACAAATGATAAGTTGGTTAATTTGGTTAAGTCTGCTCTTAGTGCTGGTGAACTAGACGATCAACTTAACCGAACCCTTATTGTCTTGATACCGAAAATTGAATGCCCTGAAAAAGATCTCGCAATTCTGTCCTATCAGTATTTGCACTGTTCCCTTGAAAGTTGTAACGAAACTTATGGTGGATAGGATTCGGCCTTTGCTGCAGCGATTAGTCAGAAAGAATCAATCTAGCTTTGTACCAGGGCGCAATACTTCGGATAACATCATTGTAGTCCAGGAGGCATTGCATACTTTGCGAAACATGAAGAGGAAGAAGGGAGCTGTGGCAATTAAAATTGATTTAGAAAAGGCATATGACAGAATTAGATGGCCTTTCCTAAGGGAGGTTTTAGAGGAGATTGATTTTCCTACATCCTGGGTCAATTCGATCATGAATATTGTTACCTCTAACCAATTCTCCATCATATGGAATCGTGAACGGTTGCCTTTCTTTTCATCATCCAAAGGCATAAGACAAGGGGATCCCCTCTCTCCGTATCTATTTGTATTATGTTTGGAGAAGCTTGGTCATTTAATTGATGAGGAAGTGAAGCAAGCTCGATGGAAATCATTGCCAATTACAAGTAAGGGCCCTTTTCTATCTCACGTTTGTTTTGCAGATGACCTGGTTCTTTTTGGGGAGGCGTCCACAGAACAGCTTGATGTGATGATGGGTGTTTTAAACTCTTTTTGTGAGGCTTCGGGTGAAAAAATTAGCTTGGCCAAATAAAAAATTCTTGTTTCTTCGAATATTGAGCATAGCAGAGTTATGTATTTGAGCAGCTATTATGGCATTCCCTTGACAGATGATTCTGGCAAGTATCTTGGTGCTCCGATGATTCAAGGAAGAGTAACTAAAGCTACTTATAGTGCACTTGTTAGTAGGGCTCAATCTCGCCTCTTATTTTGGGGTAATCAGTTTCTCTCCATGGCTGGACGTATCACTTTGATCCAGTCAGTTTTAAATGCACTACCTTCTTATTTGATGCAGACAACTTATCTCCCTGATCACACTGTAAATGAGCTTGAGAAGCTGATGAGACGGTTTGTATGGGGAGAGGATGTAGGTAATAGAAAGTTTAATGCCATTGCTTGGGAGAATATTTGTTTGCCCAAAGAGCAGGGTGGTTTGGGTGTGAGAGATGCGAGGAAGGCTAATTTAGCTTTCTTGGCTAAATTGGGTTGGCAAATCATTACTGATAAAGACTGCCTTTGGGTTGATATTATTAGACAAAAGTATTTACGAAAGAAGGATTTTTTGTCTGTCCCTAGTAAACCCACTGCCTCGTTCACATGGCGAAGCATTTTGAAGGGTAGAGATGTGTTGTTAAAAGGCTTGGGAATAAATATTAGCAATGGCCATTCTACTTAATTTTGGTTGCACAACTGGATGCAGGAAAGCCCCTTGATACAACATGCTACACGACCTATTTCTAATACTGGGGCGGAGCTTTTTGTTGCTTCTTATTGCGATGAATTTGGAGGATGAAATTGGGATGCTCTATCCGAGGTTCTCCCTTCCGACATTGTACTTAAAATTTCGGTTATTTGGATAATACTAGTGACGAAAGAGAGGATTCATGGTGCTGAAAACCTGAGGGTGATGGCTCTTTTTCAACTAGTTCAGCTTACAAGATCCAAATATCTTCGCATCCATCTCCTAGTTTGCCTTGGCATAAGGTATGGTCACTCTCTTGTCCTAACAAAATTAAAGTCTTTTTATGGAGAGCTCTGCATAGTTGATCACTTCCTACAGCTTCCTTTTTGTATCAGAGACATGTTGCTTCTCATACTGTTTGTTTTCGTTGTTCACACACGGATGAGACTTTACTACATGTTCTACATGATTGTCCTGTATCTAAAGGGGTTTGGTTATCTTTGAATCCTGCACTGGGGAATGGGAACTTCTTTTCTCTTGATGAAAAAAATTGGATGCTTCTTAATTGTTCTAGTCAGCATCAGCTCATTGATATAGATTGTGGAACTATTTTTCTGTATGGAATTTGGTTTATATGGTATTGGCGGAATTGCGCTTTGCATGATGGTGATTTTACTTGGCCCTTAAATAGTGACCAACATATTTTATCTAGGGCCAAAGAAGCTTGTGATGTTTTACGGTGTTTTAGTTTGAAGTTGAAGCATGAGATGTTAATGTCATGGCAAAGGCCTGTTTCGCCTTTTGTCAAGATCAATGTGGATGGTAGCGCAAGAGGTAATCCTGGTCTTTCTGCTGCAGGTGGTTTGATTCGGGATATGGATGCAAATTGGATTTGTGGTTTCACTTTCAGAGTAGGGATTTCTTCAAGTTTGGTGGCGGAACTATGGGCAATTTACTATGGGCTCTATTTGTGCTGGGAGAAGGGTTTTCGAAATGTTGAGCTGGAATCGGATTCTCTTCTTGCAATTACTAAGATCAAGGGTGCTACTTCAGATTATGGCCCTCATCATCGGTTACTTGATGCTATTAATGAGCTATTAAATCGAGATTGGTCTTGCAGTATAAAACATATTTATAGAGAGGAAAACATGTGTGCTGATTGGTTGGCAACTCACTTTGATAATCTGCATCCGGGACTTCATGTTTTCGACACTCCACCTCCTGGACTTACCTTAGTTCTCTCAACTGATGCCATGGGTCTAGTTTGGCCACGAGCCATATGATGTAATTTTGTTTCTTCCTTTATATATAAAAAAAAAAAATCCCTTTTCCTAATAAAAGAAGAAAAGTCCCTGGAAAAAAGTTTATTAAGCCATCAGGCATTAGCTTATACATACTCAATTAAAGAATGAAGGACATTTTTTTTGGCTTACTACTAATTTTAAGTAACACAAAAAAATCAAACCCCATCCCCACAATCGACAAATTCATATTTGACAGTAAGGTGGCCTTGGGCATACCCTGCTCCATCAGTATCCAATCGGTTGAAAACACCCACATCCAAATCTAACCCTCCATTGCTGCATTGATCCCCAATCCTCACTATCTCTTGAGCACTTGTCCTTGTATTTGTAACCTGTAAATCCAAATTACAAAATCAGTATTTTTGCTTTCGACATTATTTTACGTATGTTACGTTATTCAGAGTAAGATTCGAATCTGCTTCCCCAAACCCAAAAAAGAAAAAAAAAAAAAAGATCCAATGAAGAAAAGTTTTATGTCTTACTCTCAAGCATCTACCACAAGCATTTGGGAAAGTTGGACCAACAGGGCCACAGAAGGCAGTCCAACCATACTTGCTCCTCCATGAAAGTGGCTTGCTAGCATCCAATGTAGAGCAATAGGCACTCACAGCCATTAAATCCCACCCAATTTGCTCCGGATTATATAATTGGTAAGTAGATGTCACGATTGCAGTCTCTCCTCCGGGGCCGGAGCCATGTTCAGGGCCATTTTTGCAGTTACTCTGGCAATTATTTTCAGGCAAACAAAAATCATCTATGTTCCCACACCACCCATATTGGCTGCAACATAAGTTGCCAGGGCAGGTTATTCCACCAGCTTGCTGTCCACATTGCTCAGCAATTGTTGTTGTTCCCACTAAGCTAACTAAAAAGACAAAAAAAATGGCAAAATTAATCTTAGCCATTATGTTGAATTTGTTAGGTATAATGTTGTTGTTGATTAATTTGTTAATTAGGTTTATATAGGAAGTTTAGGTTCATGTTATTGTTACTTAAATGACTTTGTAATTGGCTTTGCATATTTATCGTCTCCTTCTCCTTCTTTTTCGTAAGATCAAAACACATAATGAATTTGCTACTAATTAATCATTGGAGCTCATAGAATTTATCATCATATATATTACCTTAAATTAACTAATCACTCTTTTTCTAAAAAAAGAAAGAAATAAAATAAAAGTTGAGCTGTCTTTTGATGTGTGTGCCAGTTCCTTAACTTACATCTTGTCATAATTTGATCTTGATCAATGGATGTATTTGTGTAGAATGATGGATGATACAACGTTTTTACGCGCAAATCGTTAGTTTCTATTAGTTTTTTAAGTTTCTATTTCCATCTTCTTTGTTTCTTCTTTTTGGGAAAGCTTTTTCAATGTCGTCTACGAAACAATTTGGCACTTTATCACAAAAGATACGAATTTCCTAGAAAGGGTGTCAAGAAGTTGGATTAATGGTACAAGAAATTGATGACTTAATTTGACAATCTCAACAAAAACTTATTGTCAACAACGACAATGGAAAATTGTTATGATAAGAGTTTTAATAAAACAAGTTCAAATATATAGGAGACAGGGGTCATGATCTGCATCAATTCTTCAAGGAAAAATTAAAAACCTTTTTTTTCGATACCCTATCCGGTATCCAGAACTTCGCTCTGACTAATCTGGACCCCTCTCACTAATCCGGATCCATATAATAAGTTGATACAAGTAGCTAGAAGCATATATAACAATTTATATATATATATATATATAACAATTTATTTATATAATAAGTTGATACATATTGTGCATTTCATATCCCTTCATGTTGTGTGAGTCTAATAGCATATCCCAATAGCGGGCGGAAAAACAACTAGGATCCAAATATTTTGTTGATTTCCGGCCCTTGCCCTCATATTTGGTTCAGCTCCTACTCCGTGGAACCGGCCAAGATAAAACTTGTTCTACCTGGTGAAGCAAACATGAAGCCAATGAAATAATTTGTTGGTATGAAGACTTAAATATTAGTGACAAAAGCCAAAAGCATTTCTGTTTGAGATAATGAATCATTTTTATTATCTTTCCTCAATTCTTTTCCACAATTCTGAGAAAAAATATATAATTCAACGTCAAAAAAAATTGACGGGTTTTTCACACTTTTAATATTGTTTTTCCTTTTTTTTTCCGAATTTATTTCTAGTTAATTAAATCAAAACAAGATTTAGATTCTCGTAAAAACAAATCCTTAAATCCATTGTGGCTTAGATTTGGTTAGATGAATATAGATATTTCAAGGAGTCTTTCTGCCAAAAATCATGCAAAACTGAGTCGGGCCCCCGAAACGCGTTTTTAGCCGAAAACCGTGATGGTTAGTACACGATTTCGGCTAAAAACTGACCAGAAAAGTTTTTCTTAATTTTTTTGCGAAATATTTAGAAAAAATATATAATTTAATGCCAAAAAGATTGACAGGCTTCTCACGCTTCTAATATCGTTTTTCCATTTGTTTTCGAATTAATTTCTAATTAAATCAAAATAAGATTGAGATGCTCGTAAATACAAATCCTTATATATATCCAATGTAGCTGACATTTCTTTCGATGAATATAGATATTTCAAGGAGTCTTTGTGCAAAAAATCTTGCAAAATTGAGCCGCCACTCCGAAACGCGTTTTTAGCCAAAAACCGTGATGGTTAGTACACGATTTCAGCTAAAATTTTACAAAAAATGATCCGAAAAGTTTTTCCTCAATTCTTTGCCAGAAAACTCAGAAAAAAATATATAATTCAACGCCAAAAACATTGAAGGGTTTTCACGCTTTTAATATCCTTTTTCCTTTTTTTCCGAATTTATTTCTAATTAAATCGAAACATTATTCAGATGCTCGTAAAAACAAATTCTTAAATGAGAATATAGATATATATAAAACTAAGCTGGGGTCCCGAAACGCGTTTTTAAGGAGTCTTTCTACCTTAAATCATGCAAAACTAAGCTGGGGTCCCGAAACGCGTTTTTAGTGAAAAGAAACGGTGATGGTTAGTGCACGATTTCGGTTAAAATTTCGAAAAACTGACCCGAAAAATTTTTCTTCAATTTTTTTGCCACAATACTCAGAAAAAAATACATAACTCAACACCAAAAAAAATTGAAGGATTTTTCACGCTTCTAATATCATTTTTCCATTTTTTTCCGAATTTATTTCTAATTAAATTGAAACAAGATTTAGGTGCTCGTAAAAAAAAATCCGTGAATCCAATGTGGCTGAGATTTGGTTCGATGAATATTGATATTTGAAGGAGTCTTTGCGCCAAAAATCATATAAAATTGAGCCGTGACTCCGGAACGCGTTTTTTTGCCAAAAGCCGTGATGGTTAGTACACGATTTCGGCTAGAATTTTGCAAAAAAACTAATCCGAAAAGTTTTTCCTCAATTTTTTGCCACAATACTCAGAAAAAATATATAATTCATCGCCAAAAAAATTGAAAGGTTTTTCACGCTTCTAATATCGTTTTTCCTTTTTTTCTGAATTTATTTATAATAAAATCAAAACAAGATTCAGATGCTTGTACAAATGAATCCTTAAATCCAATGTGGCTGAGATTTGGTTACATGAATATAGATATTTCAAGGAGTCTGGATGCCAAAAACCATGCAAAACTGATCGGAGACCCCTGAACGCGTTTTTAGCCAAAAATAGTGATGGTTAATACACGATTTCGGCTAAAAACTGACAAGAAAATTGTTTTCTCAATTTTTTGCCACAATACTCAGAAAACAAGTATAATCAACGCCAAAAAGATTGAAGGGTTTTCACGGTTGTAATATCGTTTTTTCATTTATTTTCCGAATTAATTTCTAATTAAATCGAAACAATACGATTTCAGGTAAAGTTTTGCAAAAATTGACCCGAAAGATATTTCCTCAATTTTTGGCTAAAATACTCAAAAAAGAATATATAACTCGGCATCAAAAATATTGAAGGGCTTTTAGCGCTTCTAATATTGTTTTTCCTATTTTTTTTAATAAACTTCTAATTAAATCGAAACAAGATTCAGATGCTCGTAAAAACAAATCCTTTAATCCAATGTGGCTGAGATTTGGTTAGACGAGTATAGATATTTCAAGTTGTCTCGAAGTCAAAAATCATGCAAAACTGAGGCGGGTCCCTGGAACGCGGTTTTAGCGAAAAACCGTGATGGTTAGTTATAGTACATGATTTCGGCTAAAATTTTGTAAAATTGACACGAAAGATTTTTCCTCAATTTTTGGCTAAAATAATCATAAAAATATATAATTCAATGCCAAATATTTTGGAGGGGCTTTTAATATCATATTTCTTATTTTTCTAAATTAATTTCTAATTAAATCGAAACAAGATTCAGATGCTCGTAAAAATAAATTCTTAAATCAAATATTGTTGAGATTTGATTAGATGATTTAAAGTATTAAACCTTTTTTTTCTGAAAGATTATTAATCTTTAATCTTACCGGTTCTCCCCTTGCTCTGGTGTTAAAGCGGATGCATTTGAACCTAAAGGGCAAGGGTTTGAGTCCTGGTATAGACATTAAATAGTAAACTTTAATCTTGACAATCTCGGCATAAGACCAGTTTTTTTAAACATGTAAAGTATTAAACTAATTTTTTCCTTAATGCTCATAATTTATTTAAATTAAATAAATATAAATTATAAATAAAAAGTATTTCAAATGATTATGGGGATTGGAGAGTAAATTATTATAATTATATTTTGTATTTACAATATTCTTTACATAATCAAAATAAAAAGTTTCATGACTATAAATTATAATATTATATATTATAATCGGAAAATAATTTTTAGAAGTAAATTATTAATTACAATTATAGTGGATTATTAATATATATATCCATAATTTAAAATTTTTAAATATTAGATTTATAATATCTTTCCATAATTAATAAAAAATTTGAATCATCTCAAAAAAAATAAAAAAGTTAAATGACTAAAAAGAATACTTATTAAAAAATTATTATACTATAATACTAAGGGTATTTATGAAATTTTCCAATTAGAATTTTGAAGTTCATGATTTTTTTTTGTACATATTTTGAAGTTCGTGATTTTATATAGTAGTAAAATTACTTATTTTCTAAGTGTGTTCTGGCCAAAAAAATATTTTCTAAGTGTACACTTTTTTAATTAAGTAGAAAGAATGAGCATGTGTGTAGATGAATATTTTTTTGTTTATATTAACCCTCCGATATCCGGTGATCATATTGGGTCCCGACTAATCCGGAATCAAGGCACGTCAGACCTCATTTAGCCATTCATAAGACTTAAAACCGAGATCTTGCTTAAGGGGCATCAAGCTCTTTCCACTCAACTTAATAGGTATTGGTAGAGCTGGCAAAAGCTGACCCGACTGTGGGTACCCAACCCGACCGCCCGAAACCAAACCCAACCCAACCCGATTTGACCAAAAAAGTCAACCAACCCAATTCGCCCAACCCGAAACCGAAACTGACCCAACCCAGAAATGACCCGAAATTTTGGGTACCCGAACCCGAAATTACCCGAATCCAAACGATCCGAACCCGAAAATGACCCAAACCCAAAATGACCCGAACCTGATCAACCCGGCAGATTAACCCGAAATGACCCGAATTAGAATTAATTATATTTAAATTGTAAAAACTAAAAATTGTAAAATAATTATCAAACATTATATATTTGATAGTTTTAATCCAATTTTAGTATTTTACCACATCAAATCTCAATTTCATGATATTTATTGCTGATTTTTTTAGTCTTGAATTGAAAATTGAAACTATACCATTAAAATTGATTATTACAAATAATAGAAATTATTTTTACTTTAAAATATTAGAATTAAATTATATTTTTCTATTTATTTAAATATTTATACTTTAATATAATATAGTTCATATAAAAATCAATGCCAATGAATATTTCAATTAATACAATATATTTATAAGTTATAAGTTATATAAATTTGAAGAGGTAAATAAAATGCATTATAAGTTATAATATAAATAAAATGGATTAAATTATATTGTGCTGTTGTGCAGAGTAGTCCTCAGTGTGTGATGCAATGCAATCCCCAAAGTCTCACATTTGTTCAAATTAGGGTCTAACAGATTTTAATTTGTTTAATTTAAAAGCTTGCATTTTCATAATTTGTTTAATTTAATGTTTAATTAGTTTTAATTTGAAATAATTTACAATTAATTTTCATTAATTTAATTAGTTTAAATTAGTGTTAAAACTTATGCATTACATATTTAATTTATGTTAATTTAAAATTTAAATGTTGCGATTAGTTTAGTTTAAATATTTAATTTATATATTAGTCAAGGATCATTGGATCACGTTATTGTTCAATTTTGATTCTTATATAATATATGTATACTATAAATATATATTTGTTTTTTTTAAGTAATAAATATTATTAATAATAAGGTAAGAGATTACAACAAATCAATCAAGTTTGATGTTCTAGAGACACCAAGCTTGGCCAAGGAATCAGCCTAAAAGTTTCCCTCCCTAAAAACATGAACAAAAGAGACATGGCCTAAAATAAAAAACAAGATTTGAAAGTCTATTATATAATATATATATATAGTATAAATCAGAGACATGGCCTAAATATATATACTATATATATTCGTACCGATTAATTAGGACTTAAATCTCCAAGATTGGAATTATTAGTTATATTAATGTATTTTACTTCGACCCTTAAATTGAACTTTTAAACCATGAAGGTATAGAACTTAAAAGTTAAAGGCTTAAATAAGTTGTATAATTAATGTCAAATTTAATGAATCGATATGGAAAGACTAATTGTGTTTTCTATAGTAAAAAAGTAATATAAAGTTATCGAATAAATGTCACAAAAAAAGAGTTAGTTGAAAGACTAATATAAAATAAAAATATTGTTATAGAAAATATCGGCCTTCTTAAATCAAAATAATGAATTTCATATAACTATTTTAAAAAAATGTTATAACTACAATTGGAAAAGAATTTTTATTAATCCCAATTTATAAGAATAGAAATAAAAGTTTATTTAAACTTCGAG